>MU224840.1:741962-765408 GCA_018584345.1 Thuja plicata | reverse complement strand
ACTGGATGGCGTACAGAGACAATGGGATTATCCGTTGACGAAATAAACCCCGAGGCAGACGATGCACGTACGGAACTGTACGAAGGGGAGGATAACCAAACAAGGGAATTCAGAATTCTATTGCAGGTGGCGATAGAAACGTACGTCCGTCGGGAAGCATACCAAGCGGAAGTCCCATAGAGTGCCGTGTGGTCTACCGTCGAGGCCAACCCTGTAGCCAACCGTCTGCTAAATTATCTTCCACAGCTGTTGGCACAAGTCTCATTGGCACAACACGCTCGTGTGGAGGAAAGTGCTCGGGAGGAACGACGGCAAGCCATCCTCCGAGAGTATCATGAACGGGAGCGTACACGACTCGAAGAGGAACGCGATGGCAAACGTCGTCGGGAGTAGGAGTATTTAATGGTGACCGAAGGGAGAAGGGACACGGGAAAAATAAGAATGACAAGGTCATTCATCTGAATATTGTAATAGAACCATGAATGAATAAAAAGTGTCCATTTATTTTGCAAAACTTTGTGTTGATATTGGAGTAAAGAAAGCCTTTATACCCAATCAATTAAATAAAAATAGAAATTTAATAAGGGATCTCGAAGGAGAACAAGCTCTCTGAAAGACAGTCCTCGACAAACAACAAGCCGAGCGAAGGGAAAGGTTCAGGAGACGTGCCGAAAGACTGCCGAAGGGGGCAGGTGAAGGCGACGGTCAAGAAGAACCTAACCAAGACGGTAGCAGTAACGACGAGGAGCTCTTAAAGGAAACAACAAACTTGTTTGAGACCCTGACATTAACTCCAAGAACAGAAGCCAGAAGGAAGGCTGAGGAGGAAGCCGAATGGAGGGAGTACGAGTGTGGAGTTGCCACCGAAAGTGTTGAAGTGACGGAAAGGCACAAGGATCACATCACTCCCAGTGGTTCGGAAACATCTGTGAACCCAAGAAATACATCCGGAGGACCGACACCGGCAGGACTAGCCCAGCCTGTGGCACAGCTGATACAACAAACACCTCCGACCCAACCAGCGCTGCAGTTGGTACAGACCAACCGCCCACCACAGAAGAGCAAGATGGCCGGTAACAAAGAGAAGTTACCAAAATTCCATGGTGACGGAAAAGAGGATCCCGTACGACATTGCCGCACGTGCAAAATGATTTGGTCGGCTAATGGAGTCGCCAACCAGGACGAGTGGATGACACAATTCCCAGCAACCCTCCGAGGGGTAGGGATTGACTGGTACTCCGACCTTGATAAAACAGAAGTAACCACGTGGGATTTGTTACAAAAAGCATTGAAAAAGAATTTAGGCTACTCCGAGATGACAACGAAATTGTCTCGGAAATATACGGGACTAAACAAGGAAAGGAGACCGTACGGACTTATGGGCGACGGTTAAAAGAACTTGTCGGAAAAAATGGAAAGCCAGCCAGCCGACGGCCTAAAGAAAAGATGGTTCGTAGAAGGACTACAGTCGCACCTCCGGAGGAAAATGAAAATAGTTCCTCCTACCTCTTATGATGACGCATATAACCGGGCAATGGACCTGGAAAGCGAGCAGAAAACGTCAAAGAAAAAGAAGAAACACCAGTCTTCTTCCTCCGAGGAGGACAAGGACGACACTTCAGAAGAGGAGAGCGGCAATGACAGGGAAGCCAAGAAGAAAGTCATTGCCCTACAAAAGGACATGGAGCGAATGCTCAAAGAGTTCAAAAACTTGAAAGGGAGCACCAGCAGAAACGATGAGGGAGAGTTGTGGTGTACGGACTGCAAGGAGGCAGGTCATACGAAGGGGGCATGCCCCAAGAAAATGTTCTGTGATATTTGCCAAATGGCGGGACATTCCACAAAGGAATGCCCGTTCAATATGAAGACTCGCGGCAACCAACAAGTGTTGTTTACGCAGGAACCGTCAACCTCCACAGCCACGGGAAGCGCACAAAACACGGCCTCGTCCGGCGGATACAGGAATAATAACAGTCGGGGAGGAAGAGGAAACGACAACAACGAGGGAGGTAGGAGTTGCATTCAGTACGATGCCACGGGGAGGCCAATGATCCAATGCCACACATGCAGCGAATGGGGACATTTTGCGAGGGAGTGCCTGAAAGGGGAGAAGCCGCAATTCCTCTGTAAATGGTGCGGGCCAGGAGACCACGACAAAACGAAATGCCCGAAACCTGGTATAAACTTCCTCAACATTGAAGGCAACGAAGAAGAGGTGTTGGTAATTACCCGAGCGCAAGCAAAGAAGGGTACCTACCCACATCTCGAAACCGAGAAGAACAGGGTGAAGGAGGCCAAAGAAGAAATTGACAGACTGATGGCAGAACGGAAAGAGACGCACGACGCCGTGGGAACCCCTCACGGCGGCCGGACTGAACACATCTTAAGGCAATTAATGCAGACGGAAATTCCAGTCCAACTGGGAGACCTCCTCACGGTCATGACACAGCTAAAAACAACCCTCCTCAACACAGTACCAACTCCTAACATACCAACGGTGACGTAAAAGGTAAAACCCTTTGGGACGGGGAATTCTGTTGAGGACCCAATGTTGTTGGCACTCAATGCGGGAAGGCACCCTACCGTAATAGAGATGGGGATCCTCGGTAAAATACTGACGGATACAATCATCGACGGGGGATCGGGTGTCAACGTCCTGCCTAAGGAAACCTGGAAGAATCTAGGGCGACCAACACTGTGGCCGCCAACCTTCCAGCTGGTAGGAGTGGACCAGCATGGGATCAAACCCTTAGGGACATTGATGGCGCAGAGAGTCATGATTGGCACACAACCATTTGTAATGGACTTCGTAGTCATCCCTGTAAAGAAGAAGGGATACGACGCCCTCCTCGGGAGAGGATGGCTTATACAAGCAAAGCCAAACACGACTGGAAACGGAATACAATTTCCATGGAGAGAGATGGTCGAAAGTTTACAATTGATTTGAAGAATCAGTTGGTTAGTGAAGACCTGGCATCTTCGTCAGGATCTGACAACGAAGAAGACGCCGACAAAGGAAGGCAACGTATGGAGCCCAACAAAGAAGGGGTGCTCGAACTTGAAAAATACTCAGATGATGACCTGGATTCATTAAATGGGCTCTTCCATTGGCAGATGGAAGATTACGAAGTATTTCCGTGCAACATGTTGCAGGTAGAGGAAGATCCCAACCAGTTTCCTTCGGAGTACAAAGAATATAAAGGAGAAACCCAAATAAAGGAGAATCTGGCACATGAATTTGCCAAAAACGAACCAATCCAGTACAAGGAAGCAAAGCTGCAAGAGATAAATTTGGGGGATGAGTAAGACCCAAAAATCATCCTAATGGGAGACGACTGGAACCCGGTATTAAAGACAGCCGCATTTAAAATCTTCACCGAATACAAAGATGTGTTCACCTGGACCTATAGAGACCTGAAGGGTGTCCCTCCGGAGCTGTGCGTACACAGGATACCCTTGGTTCCAGGAGCCCAACCTGTGCGGAAGAGACCATACAGAATGAACAAGAATTACGCAGCAAGGGTGGAGGTGGAGATTGAGTGGATGTTGGAAGCCGATATTATCTTTCGGGTTGACACAAGTGAGTGGGTCTCCCCCATAGTAATCTCTCTGAAGAAAGAGGTGGATAAGATCCGCATCTATGTAGATTTTAGATGCCTCAACGTAGTAACAATCAAGGATCCCTTCCCTATTCCCTTCACAGATAGTATATGGGAGGAAGTAGCAGGCCACGAGATTTATTCCTTTATGGATGGGTTTTCGGGGTATAACTAGATATCCATTGCGGAGGAAGACAAATTGAAAACAACCTTCGTAGTGGAGGACGGTGTATACGCATACAATCGAATGCCCTTCGGCCTCTGCAATGCGCCGGCTACCTTCCAGAGGATTATCTTACATATTTTTGACAAGATGTCGAAGGGAAACTTTAAAGCATTTCTGGATGATTGGTCCATATTTAGTGGGCAGGACAAGCACATTGCGGCTCTGGGGGAATGTATGGAACGATGTCGGCGGGCCCGGCTGGCACTTAACCCAAAGAAGTGTCGGTTTATGGTACCCCAAGGGAAGTTGCTCAGGCACATCGTCTGCAAACAAGGATTAAAAACAGACCCAAACAAGGTACGGGTAATTGTCGAAATGGAGGCCCCAACCGATGTGATTGGCGTCAAATCTTTTCTGGGCCACATCGGATACTACCGCCGGTTCATCAAGAACTTTGCACAAATGTCATATCCGATGGATAGGCTCACGAGGGAGAGCCGTACGTTTGGGCGAAGGAACAGGAGGAAGCTTTCCAAAATTTGAAAACGAGATTGTTGGGTGCCCCAATTCTTGCCTTCCCCGATTGGGACAAAGAATTTCATGTACACGTGGACGCATCAAATTATGCCATCGAAGCCACCTTGGCTCAGGAAGGGGGGCATGGACTTGATCATCCTATATACTTCGCAAGCAGATTATTATCCAATGCGGAGAAGAATTATAGCACCACTGAAAGGGAGGCCCTCGGGATGGTCTACTCTGTTCAAAAATTCAGGCACTATCTACTTGCCACACCATTTGTCTTTTATGTGGATCACCAGGCCCTCATGTACCTGGTCAACAAAACTATTATCCAAGGAAGAGTGAGCCGATGGCTCCTCTTACTATAGGAGTTCACATTTAAAATTGTGGTACGTCTAGGACGCAGCCATGTGATCGCCGACCAATTGTCACGGATCAAGTCTGGCGAGCCTCCTGTGGGAGTAAACGACGATTTCCCGGATGCACATCTATTCCATATTGCCATACTCCCTAAGTGGTACACACATGTGGGAGAATATTTGTCCACAGCTCAGTTTCCTCCGGACATGCTTCCAAGAGAACGAAGAAAGCTGGTCCTTAGAAGCAGGACTTTTTCATTAATCAATGGATTTCTCTATAAAATGGGGCCAGATCAGGTACTGAGGCAATGCGTGATGGAGGAGGAAGTACCAAGTGTGCTAAGGGAAGCCCACGAAGGTCCAGCCGGAGGGCACATGGGTCCCGATACAACAGCGAGGAAGGTACTTCTAGCCGGCTTATGGTGGCAAACAGTATATAATGATGCTAGAGAATGGGTGGTGGGATGTGATACTTGTCAGCGTGCGGGAAAACCCCTCAAACGGGATTTTATGCCCCTCAATCCCTCCCATGCCCAGGAGCTATTTGAAAGATGGGGGCTCGACTTCGTGGGACCTCTAAAAACCAGCCGTGCCCGACGATGCCGATATATTGTGGTGGCCACTGAATACTTAACCAAATGGGTTGAAGCACGCGCCTTGGCAGATAACTCAGCGTTAAGCATCGCCAAGTTCATCTACAAACAAATAATAACGAGGTACGGCATTCCAATTCAATTGACGAGCGACAGAGGTGGGCACTTTGTAAATCACATTATTAAGCTTCTTACCACCGAGTTCAAGATTCTTCATACACTGTCGAGTCCATATTATCCTCAGGCTAATGGCCAGGCGGAGGCAACGAATAAGATTTTGGTGGGAGTTATCTATAAGTTGTGTGGCGTCGAAGGTGAGGATTGGGAGGAAAAGTTACCATTGACATTATGGGCTTACCGTACATCTTACAAAGTAACCACAAGGTAGACACCCTTTCAACTTATGTACGGACAGGAAGCTGTGGTACCTGCAGAATTCATGGTTCCTAGCCTACGGATCGCCATTGAAAATAAGCTAGGCGACATGGAGAGTCTGAGGGAGAGACTTTACACCTTAAATAAGTTAGATGAACGTCGCCTCATGGCCCAGTGAGCCACGGAGGTAGCACAACTGCGTCGCAAGGCTTGGCATGATAAACATCTCAAACACGTTCAGTTCACCCCGGGCCAACTAGTACTGAAATATAATGGTAAGAATGAGATTAAGCTAGGCAAGTTTAAGGTAAAGTGGCTGGGACCGTACCGGGTGCAACAAGTCGGTGATAATGGGGCGATTAAACTGTGGACGCTCGATGGCAAGGAAGTCCCCGACACGATAAATGGGTCTAAGCTAAAGCCCTATCACGAGCGGCGCGAGGAACCACCGACAGGCCCAGAGCCCTATCAGGAGCGATACAACGAACCACCGGAAGGCCTAGTAATTTAAATTTAAAAAAATAAAAAAATAAAAAAAAATAAAAATTTAAAAAAAAAATAAAAAATAAAATATATATATAGAAAAAGTACCGTACGGCCCGACATCGTACGGCAGGTAGCCGTACGGCACCGCAACACAACGTACGGCATGTGGCCGTACGGGACCACAACTCTACCGTATGGGCCCACAACATAGAAGCCCAAGGACACCGTACGGGCTGTACGGGCCTCTGCATTCAAACACGGTTAACATAAACACTCGTACGGTGTGAATATTAAGCTACCCGTACAGTCCCGCCAGTTCAACACCTAATACAGCGTGCGGCATTTCAAAGGCGACATACAGGAATAAAGACCGTACAACGCATCGTGAAGCCCGACATGCCTGTGTCTAAGCCAATACAGGCCGTACAGCGGTCTCCACTTACCAAACGATATTGGGCAGAGCCGTGAGACCATATAGACGTCCGCCAAGGGCAACAGAGGGAAGAACGAAGACTGGAGGGGTCTGATCTGTACGGCCACATAGTGCGTTTTTCACGGAAGGACACATCACGCTTGGGCGATTATATCATAATATAATTTGAGTTCCTCTAATGTTTGAGGTCAGTTAACATTGGAGGCAAATCTTTATGCGTGGAATAGCACTGCAATATATATATCTGCCGCTAATATTAAACACTGGAGACTTCATTTATGAAAGCAGTTCAAATACTCTAAATTGGATGCTTGCCTGCCGTGGCTAAGTGGGTGATCCACTAAGGTTCAAACTATATTGCTGGGTGCTTAAATTACGATGATAACTTTTAAAGTCATTGGTTCATTCTTAATGAGATGTGGAAGCTCTTGTTGCTGGCAAGGAAGTCGTACGGCCAGCACCCGGAGAGAAAGGAAGGCCCAGAACACCATACGGCATTTTTGAAAGGGATATTGCCAAAGGAAGTCGGCCCATACCGTACGTGGTACAGATAAGTGCCTGGCAGTTAGGCGGTCCTGGAGGTAGTTACTTGTTTGTTATCAGTTATTTATTTTGGGTATAGAAGGCAAGAAAAACTGTTATGGAATCAGCCGGCAAACGCAACTGGAGGACGAAGTTGACAGACAGCAGTATGGATATGAGTAAAAGTGCACAGGTCTTACCCTCAGGAGTGAGAGTTGCAGGTCGCACGGACACAGGGAGGAAGAAGAATAGACCAAAAGGGCAAAGCCGGATGGCTGCAACATCCTCCTCCCGGGATTATGTAACGCCTCAAACCGTAATGTTCGAGGGTTTGAACGGCTTGGACTGCCGGAGGTGGTGGTAGGAGACACTGAACAGTGACCCGATAAAGGAAAGCCTTCGAAGGGCACAGGTCCAGTGGGTTATCCAGATGCCAATTTTTTGCATCAAAGAATTCAAGGGTCCCCTGCGAGCAATGGTGGAAACGTATGATCAATACTCTCGCACTAGCACTGTGTCCTATATGGATTGTGATGTTGAGATTTCCTTCACAGCCAAGGAGTTTCGCAGAGTATTTTGGTTGCCGAACGAAGGGCAAAAAATCGACCTCAAAGGCAAGAAACTCACAGCCGAGGTGAAAGATTTCTATATCAAGATGATATGCCGAGACAACCTCTCCGATGCAAAGGAGTCTATCCGAAAGTCTTCGCAGGGCCGAGGGGTGAAGAAATCTTTTGTGAGAGAAGGGCATTGGTGTAGTCTCATGGACGTGGTCAAAACCCGACTTACGGGTTCCAGTAGGGCTTCGGATATCTCATTTCCACAGATATCATTAATGAACAACTTGATGGGGGGAAAGATCTATGACTGGGCAGAATTGTTATCAGAGCGCATGAATGAGTTCATGACTCTCCAGCACAAGACCTTCTACATGTCGCATTATGCGATCGGGTTGCTTCTAGACGCATTGGTCAGACAGATTCCCGAGGCCACTTTGTCGAGGGAAGTTAAACCAGGGCCCTTCGCCCCAGGCGAGCCTCCCATTATGTGCTGGAAACATTTGGATGTCCCTACTGGTCAGAAGGCTCTCCCAGGGCAAAAGTGACAACGGCAAACAGTTTCAGAATCTGCATCGGAGGACATAGACAGCGGGCGCGAGGCGACATCTGAGAGTGACAGGAATGAGGATACAGTAGAGGGTGACACCACGAAGGTGACTATTACCATAGCCACGCCTCCACCGGTGCTATTTACCCCACCACTGCTTTCTGAGACTGCACATTTGACTCCCACAGCAGTGTTGGGCACACAGACTACCCCCGCTTTTGGTCAGTTGAGGACACCAGTCGACATGACCCCATCAGTGAGCTCGGAGGCATTACCCTTAGTGGAGACAGAGGTAGAGGGAAGCAGGATAGAGGAGTTGGATCCGCCCGTACGAGAGGGCCAAGTACAGTTGGATGTGGTTGGGACTGATGCCGTGGTGACAGTTGACAGGGCCTTGTTGGACCCACCTTGAGCTGATCCGTCCTCCATTGAGGGCATGTGTAGTTGGCTTAGCCAACGCTTCCATCCATTGGCCCCAGTCGGCACGACACTTCTCTCTCCTAGACGGGAGGTATCTCCCGAGGTGATTGACTCGGATGCAGTAGCATCCCCTATAGCTGCGTACTTGGCAGAAGAGGGAACAGAGGTGGGACATACCGCACTGGATGTAGGCACGGAGGTCGTACACTTCGGGGAGACGGGGCCTGTCGTCACAGATGGAATGGGGGAATCTTTCATTCAGCCTCCACCAGAGCCCACGGATGACATTGAGGCATTCCTTACAGATGTGGTAGCCCGTGGTCGTCAAGTGATGGCTTCTGCACAGTCTCGGGCTAAGGAGAGTATTGTCGCCGGCTTGGAGGGACTATTGACTTTTGTCCGGACTGGCTGCCCCATAGCTTTTGCAGCCTGTTTTGAGGCAGGCGGATGGCCCACTATAGAGACAGCGGAGATGTTGACAGCTTGGGCAGTTACAGAGCCTGAGGTAAAGAGTCGTGTAGAGGCTCTAGTACGGCAGATCGAGCAGGCCTTCAGGGAGGGCTATTATGCCCTGAGGCGTACTGAGCCAGTTTCGGCAGAACGGGAGCTGGCACGGGTGGCCACGCAGAGCGCTCGAGAGGAGCTGGCCACCCGGTTCGAGGCCATTGAGTGGGACCTGGCTCAGAGTACCGCGGAGTTGGCTTGTCAGCAGGCCGGTTGGGCGACAGAGCGCCGTGAGTTGGTGGCGCAAGTGGAAACTGCCAGGGCAGCGCAGTTAGCTATGGAGGCACAGATTGCGCAGGAGAGACTTTCTTTTGAGCAGCAGTTAGAGGAGATATCCGCCGAGCGGCGTGCCTTGGATACTTACCTCACCCAGGCTCAGGAGACTGTGGACCAGAAGGAGAAAGATTTGTTGGAGGCTGCCATGATGGTAAAGAATGCCCTGGAGCACCGAATGGTTGCAGAGCGGGACTTGAGGGCTCGAACGGAACAGGTCTATGCGTTACGAGCTCAATTAGCATCTTCCACCTCTTCGGGGATGCCCTCTCAGACCCCCTCTTCTCAGTTGTGATTATTTGGTTATAGTTACATTTGTCCCCATTTTTGTTGTGAAGTCGTCGGAGACGACTTGTTTTTTTGGGGGGATGATGTTGTCGGGTGTAGTGTACGGATGCGTCGGTTGGGAATTAGTTACGTCCGGAGGCTAGGGAGTTGCGCACGGTTGTCAACCGTCGCGTCCCTTCGGACCTTTATATACTTGTATTACCTTCGGGTAAAGCATCATCGATGCGGAGACAATGTTGTAATCACTTGACTTGAATGAATAAGAATGTTTGACATTTACTTTATATATATCTCATGTTCCGTGTATACTACAAGTAGACCAGGTTACCCCAGCGGGTAAACAACTTGCCTATGTTTGCAATCTCGGTGACCTGGAGGCTTGACCACTCCTCATTCCTTGAAGCTCAGAACTAACACTCTACTGCCAAAATCATAAGACCTGTCAAGCGAAAAGAAGGGGTCCCCATTTACAATGGGGCAATGGTGTGAAAAGGTAACAAGAACAATAAAATTGTCAACCACTAAGACATTGAGTCTAAAGAAATTTTTAATTTCCAATACTCTTCTAGCAACCAACACTTCATCAAGGAAGTTGTGTTGCTCCACTTTCAATTAGAATTGTAACTTTGTGCCCTCGCAAAACTCCCTATACTCTAAAAGGATGATATTTTGAAGCATCTAACAATGTTGCAAGTGCACCCCCTATATGTTCATCTTCCTCTTTTATCTCTAATTTAGATTCATATTATTCAATTTTTTTCTCTAGTTCCTCCTCTGAATCCTCATTAGGAATTACTTCTATAAAATACAGTATGTTTTCCCAAGCATTTTCTAGGTCCTGTGGTTTGTTGTAAGAAAAAAAATTGTTTTGGCATTGCTCATTTTTGGTTATCTAATCGAAAATACTCTTCGATGATGATGGCTTATGTTGAGAAAATGCCTTTTGAAAAGGTTTTTTCTACGTTACAAGGGGCTGCATCCCCTATTTTCGGCCTTCTAGGGAATGTACCAAAAATGCATCCCCTGTCGTCCCCCTGTCCCCGTCCCCAAAATGTCGTGGAATATTTTAAAAACCAGCATAAGTCAATGTTTTTCTTAGGCCAAGAAAGTTACAAATCCAAGCGGGCTTTAACATTAACCAATGGTTCTAAGATGGCATTAAGTTGAATCTATGTTTCATGCATGCATCTAAGTGTTGGAGTTGAAGGCTTATTTTGGGTCTCAAACAAGACATTTTCTGATTTCACCATGAATGTTGTCATTAAAACTTATATAAAACATTAAAAAATAATATATAAATATGTGTGTGTGTGTGTATGTCTATATATTTGTATATTGTCGTCCCCTATTTTTTGGCCCTCTAGGAAACATCTTAGAAACACATCCCTAGACATCTCCCCATTTTCATCCTCGAAATGTCGTGGAACATAGGGTTTCTTATTACTCTATAGGAGTGGCTTTCTAATAAAACTTATTCTTGGCCATTGAAGCTTTTGAATTCAAAACTCTTTTATAATTTCTAAAGGGCCAATGGATCAAACGCGTAGATTAAACCCCTAAGAGCTTCAATTAACTCTTCAATTTATAGGACAATTATGAAGAAACAATTATGAAGAAACACAAAAACTTATATTGAGAGGGGGGTGAATCAATAGAAGACAATCTTTTTACTTTAATAAAACTTAAGCAATCACAATGAGGCAATCAAAAACATCCATACAAATAAGAGACACAAGATTTTACGAGGAAACCCTTTTTAGGAGAAAACCACGGTGAATAGCAACTTGGATCTACTTCCAAATCCAGCCTCAGCAAAATGAAATTTTCTTTACAAAGCTTTGTAGGCACCAATCCATAGGAGACACAATCCCCTACAACTGGACACCAATCCAACAAAGGAAACCAAAACATCTTCATGCATTGAGCTTTATGCTTCCCTAACCAAAACATCTTCCCTTTGAACAAAAGTAGGACGAACAAGGCTATTAGTAGACCCAACCATTTTTATGTGTCAATTTTTGTTTATTATGCTATCTACTATTGGCTTTAGAAGAACTTTCCTCACTGTTTTGATTATTGGAATTTGCTACACTAGCGTGTTGTAGGCACCAATCCATAGGAGACACCAATCCCCTACAACTCGACACCAATCCAACTAAGGCAACAAAAACATCTTCATGCATTGAGCTTTATGCTTCCCTAACCAAAACATCTTCCCTTTGAACAAAGGTAGGACGAACAAGGCTATTAGTAGACCCAACCATTTTTCTGTGTCAATTTTTGTTTATCATGCTAACTACTATTGGCTTTAGAAGAACTTTCCTCACTATTTTGATTATTCGAATTTACTACACTAGCATGTATTTTCTAGATGTTATTAAACATATGTAACGCCTGCCCCATCATATCTACCATAGGGTCGGGTCAAACATTCAAACTCATCTTTCAGTATCTATCAGAGTTTTCTTCTTTCTTTCAATATTTAATTGATTTTCTATTTCTTTGTTCTTGGGCTACTAATGTTGATTTTTTTTAAGTTCCCTTGGCTAATACCCACTAGCTCAACCACTCGACTTGCATCGGAAGAAAATTTCATAGACTAGAAAGAACCAACTTTAATACCATTAAAGTAACCTGTTTAATTTATTTTTTACAAATAGAAAACCCTAATTCACAATCATAATAGTCTGCACGAAAAAATATTAAAACGAAATCCTTATTCTTTCTCGATGAAATCAACTTAGAAATTACACATAATAGGTTTACTCACTAATCAGATATAATGTTCAAACTTTGGCTACGGAAAGACCAAATTAATCTTTTGTAGCAGCTGCAATTTTGTCCCAAAATCTGCAGCAATCAATTTCTTATTGAAAATCTTTTTTGTCTTTGAAATGCCTCAACAAAATATGTCTAGTATTTGCCCTTTGAATGCCACAACTAGCTGCTAGTTGAAAGAATATTTTAATTCAAACTAAAATTGATCAAATTTGCACAATGGTGATCTCCGTGTGAAATCACTCTAAGGAATTGTGGGTTTTCATCCTCTAATACTGTCATGTCCCACCCCAGGTGAGCACTTGCTAACACAAATTTTCTGCCTTGTTTGGTTTGTTTTGGTCTAAGTTGCCGGTTCGAATTTGGGTTCAAAATTTGTTCAAAAAATTTGGGGGTTGGGTTCGGATTTGTTTTGGGTTCGTTTGTACAAGAATATATATATATATATATATATTCAAACTTCCACATCAAATGTTTTGGATATATATATATATATATTGCATTTCTGAAAGCAATACATATCACCGTTATTAATAATTCCAGTAGCATTGCTAAAAGCAATACTATCAGCCTCATTAATGAATCTAGTAGAAGATAATGGTCCCATTCGGTCTCCTTGTTGATCTCATGCTAATTTAAAGTCATGTGAACACCTCTAATAGTTGATACCTATAGTAGTTAACACTTGTAACAAAGTGTTGTTCGCCAATAGAAGCCTATTGACTAGCAGAAATCGGTATAATGCCTACAGCCAATAACTGGACTCTTTTAGCGGGTTTGTAATTCCCTGTTAGCTTTGCTATAGGCAACCTACGCCCTGTTGCACAAGGTGTTTTCAGCCTCTTACAAAAGGCCCCAACTAGAAAGTCACCAGATTCAAACTTCCACATCAAATGTATATATATGCACAAATGACATATAAAACAACCTATTTGGTCATTTTAGTGGTCACTTTTAGGGTTGGAGGGTCAAATAGACCTAATTTGGCAAGAAATATTTTTGAAGAAGTCAATGAAAATGACGATTTTGGTCAAATTCGCCCAAAATTCGTTCTGGGTTTCCTACGTTCAAATAAAAAGTCTTCAAAATTCATCCAAAAGTCCACCTGGGTCCCTCTAAGAGAATTTAGAGCGAATTTACCTGACTGTGGCAGAATTTTGAGCGAATTCGAACCAAATCCAACTTTGCAGCGAACCGAACCTTGAATTCCACCTTACAGGACCAAATGTGGTAACTTAGGTTTTGGTAAATGTTTGTGATATATTGGCAATGTTAGATACAACAATTTAATGCAGAAAAAATAGGAGATGTTGCAATAATAAAATTTTTGACTCAAACTGAAATTGCATTGGGAATATACAACTGAAAATTTCAGATTTTTATACAAACTTAAATACTCAGTATTTTCACAATATATTGACAACTCAGTTTATAAAATAACCCATATTATCTAAAACAACAATACCTAGAAAATCAAGGAGTTACAATCCATGAACTCATAGGTAAACAAGCCTTGAAACCCTTTGAAGATGGATGTCAGAATAAAGTATAAATTTCGCAGCAGTCATGCAACAAAGAGTATAATCCTCGCGCCATTGAAAATGGAGTCTTCAGTCAGTTATTTAAAAACCTCTGCTAGTTTTGGAGACAAATACTCTAAATGTACACCAATATGATTCCCACATGCCAATGAAGATGTCTCACACAACCAATAAAGATATTCAATAATAAAAGTTTTCAATAACTTCCAATCTACAAATAAACCCTTGTAAAATCAGATATAAATCTCCACTTTTAAGCACAAATGTGACCTCTGAATAAAGTCACCAGTATTTGCACAATCGAAGAGAGGCTACATTCTCCAAGATTGAAAATTACAGCGAAACCCTAGGTTTCTTCCTCACAGCCAAAGCTTCTTTAGGAAAGACAAGTGTTGAATGATTCAAGAATAATCCAATCCCTTATCAAAAAGCCTTTATATAATATTAAATTGTATTTGGCTTCATCTCATTAAATTTCACTTTAATTTCATTTACATTTCCCTCCATTTGGTGCACAAGAAAATAACATAAAGTATATTTTAATAATCACTTATCTCCCTTTAAATTGGTACTTCATATTGTTAATTTCATTATCAGATCTAAGTAATTTCAACCTTTAATCAATTTAGATGAACAATATAGATGCAAATTGACAAATGAGACAAAAGACACAACACCAAGTACCCTGGGAAAACCTCCCTTGTCGAGGTGAAAAAACCCAGCAACAAAGATGATAATATATTTAAGTTCAAAACACAACTTACAACCAGAAGTAGTGCTGATGGTATAAAGCACAATCAACCAAGATCCAATGCAGATGATGATCTCTGATGCATGTTCCTTAATCACTGTCAAATTTGAATGTATGTTGGTCTATTCTGCAACTTATTAACAGAAGAATGATCCCCGAGCTTGATGAGCAGTCTGGAAATATATATCGTTGTCCACTTGCAATTATTCCCTTTAATCCGATTTGGAGTTGTAAGTGATGAAATCGCTGTTTGTAGTGATCTGATTTGTATGAACAAATCACTCAAAATGTAGTCTTTAAACGTGCTCAGAATGGATCAAAATTTCACCACTTAGAAGGTAGATGTAGTCTTTCAACTATGATCAGATTCGAAACATCAACAGTAGGTTCAGATTGTTATGGATTTACTTGCCACCTTGAGAGTAGAAACGTCGCCTTAGATCATGGATAGAACTTGCATCAAATGTAGTAGAACTGTTCGCACATATAAGCAGCAGTGAATTCGCATGAAAAATAGAGCTAAAGATGATCAGGTGAATGTCGAAATGCTCTACCTTTACACAAGGTATTCAAGTCGGCCTTTTCAAAATAGCAATGTCCACACGTTTGGAATTGGTGCCAAGGAAGGATTAAATATAGGACCAGTCCTATTAGACATTAGGATAATAGGGCCCAGCCCTTAATGATTTTATCTTATTGTATTTATAAATTCAATAGCCCGATAAATTAAAGATATAACTTAATAAATTAACTCAATTATTTATTTACTTTTCTTAATTGAATAAATAATTAATCCATAATATTTATCTTTCCAATTCAATTCTCCAATATATATTTATTTATTTAATACTCCAAATTAAATAAACAATTAATCCATATATTATTTAATTCCCACTTAAATAATAAATCATTTATTTAATTCTCCAATTAAATAAATAATTAATCCATCCATGATTATTCAATTAATCCATTAATTAATTTTCCTTAATTTAAATAATTAATTCATTATTTTAATTTTCCTAATTAAAATAATGTGAGCTAGAATTCGATCTAGCTACTAAACATTAACACTCCCTCTTAGCTAGGGAGGATTCTAACTCTTACCATTACTTTCCAGCATGCCTACTCGTAGAGGATGGATCCATCATGCCTACTCGCAGAGGATGGCCAAGAATATCCACCATGCCTACTCGCAGAGGGTGGAACCATCATGCCTACTTGCAGAAGATGGTCAAGAATATCCACCGTACCTACTCGCAGAGGGTGGAAGAGGACAAGCCTCAAAAGGATCACACCTTGCATTGCCCACAGAGGGTGATCAAAACCTTTGCCACCTTACATTGCCTGCAAAGGGTGGACTTCAAAAATGATTACAATGCCACCTTACATTACCCGCAGAGGGTGGACTTCAATTACAACACCATTTTCCACCTCGCATTGCCCGCAGAGGTTGGTCATACATATCTTCTCTTAAAGAAGATCCAAATAATACATCCACCTTGCATTGCCCGTAAGGGTGGTCTAAAATACAAAAGTACATCAAGGAGGTTGACACTCCCTCTCAACCAAGATAGTGAAACTATCATGTCTACATCGATGATCTCATCATCATGAGCAATACATAAGTACAACATGAGATATCCACATGATATTTGTTACAAGACATACATGAATCCATGGTTCACTTCCTCTGAACCAATAAACCAAGAATTGAAGGATCAACATTCCTTTCAATTGTACAAGAAGTATTCATAGATCTCACACTCTGAGTTACAACCATATGGGCCACGTGGAATGTAACCAGTCCTTGTTGTAGGACCCATCCCACTTACAATATGTCCAGTTAACACATCCAAGACACCTGAGAACAAACATCACAAGGTGCTGCCCTGGCATCTGAAGAGAAAGAATAGAAGAAGCCACAAGAAGTTATGATGGATCCTCGAATGAGTCATACTTCAGAATCGTCCTCAAAGCACCCTCAGTCAGAGATTCCTTCAGGATGCATCAGGATCTTTCTCCCTCTGGATTCGAAAACGCATCACCCATATGTTACTCAATCCATCTTGATCAAAGACGCATATCAGGTAGATTAGTAATGATGTATAGAATCAAAAATCATAACGAGAGACACAACAATGCATGAGCAAATATAAAGAATGCTTATCTCCATCATAGATCAATAATCCTGAGATAGTCAATCATTGGATCCTCATGCCCTTGTGAGTGATTTGCATTCTAGGAGATTCAAACCCTTCAATGATAAGCCTGCACTTAATCATGACTATCCACATTTCCATACAACATTCATGTCAGGTTAAAGTCATCCAAGTCAATGGAGATAAAAAATATCATAATTCAAACAAACATAGCAACTCACTTAGAATGCATGCAAGCATTCACCACAAGAATACATAAGGCCATTTAGGTAAGAGGATAATGAAGTATCAAGCCCAATACAGAACCACCTCTACCAAGACATTTGAACAAGTTAAACACAAGCTCATGTTCTGATTCTACAAATGACTACTATACAAGATGAGCCCAAGTCATTATTTCAACAGTTTGACATTCCTGATCCCAATCAAATCATTAAGAAATTGAGATCAAGAGCATAAGTGTATAGGAACTACATCATCAAGTTTGTTAGTACCAATAGAGATCTAGGTTAGTACCAATAGTCTTTATATGTGCTCAAATTTATCAGAATTTCACCACTTGGAAGGTAGATGTAGTCTTTCAACTATGATCAAATTCAAAACATCAACAGTAGGTTTAGATTTTTATGGATTTACTTGCCACCTTGAGAGTAGAAAAGTCGCCTTAGATCATGGATAGAACTTGCATCAAATGTAGCATAATTGTTCGCACATAAAAGCAGCAGTGATATTCAAATGAAAAATAGAGCTAAAGATGATCATGTGAATGTCGAAATGCTCTACCTTTATACAAGGTATTCAATTCGGCCTTTTCAAAATAGCAATGTCCACACGTTTGGAATTGGTGCCAAGGAAGGATTAAATATAGGACCAGTCCTATTAGACGTTAGGATAATAGGGCCCAGCCCTTAATAATTATATTTTATTGTATTTATAAATACAATAGCCCGATAAATTAAAGATATAACTTAATAAATTAACTCAATTATTTATTTACTTTTCTTAATTAAATAAATAATTAATCCATAATATTTATCTTTCCAATTCAATTCTCCAATATATATATATATATATATATATATATATATATATTTAATACTCCAAATTAAATAAACAATTAATCCATATATATTATTTAATTCCCACTTAAAAAATAAATTATTTATTTAATTCTCCAATTAAATAAATAATTAATCCATTAATTAATTTTCCTTAATTTAAATAATTAATTCATTATTTTAATTTTCCTAATTAAAATAATGTGAGCTAGAATTCAATCTAGCTACTAAACATTAACACATATTATTCCTCGTATGCACTTTATTATTTGACTTTATAATCATTAAATGTCCTTTTATAATAAAGTCAAATAAAGTCATTAAATGCTCACTTTATAATTTGACTTTATGATATTTAATCCCCTTTAATTTTAAAGTCACATGAAGTCAATATAATATTCCTTAAAAATAATTAATTATTATTTAACACTTATAATTAAATGTCATAACTCCATTAATAACCATTATTTAATGATTCTGACTTCATCACTGACCAGCCCACTGCTCCCACTGTCAATCTGAATGCCTTACTAAAAATAGTAAGAGTCCATCTCTATCACCCTTGATTTACTAAAATTAGTAAATACCTAAATACCTTATCAAAACACAAGTGCCAAAGGTCATTGCTACAATTGAGGTCGGTCTAGGTGCCCTGCCAAATATAGAAATGTTGGATAAATGACTTACTATAAATAGTAAGTGTACCAAACCGACCCAAACAAAGAGCAACCTTGAACACTTACAACCGCCAGAAGGCAAAGAGCCTCTTGTTTTGCCAACTGGGACCCTCTAACCATCAATCTTAGCCTACGAGGGCCAATGATAGGCTAAACCAAACCACAAAGCATGTCATCTCAAAAAGGGGACATTACAGATACCAAAACTAAAGGCTTTGCATCATCAAATTAATTGAACCAAAATTCCATTCCTCCTCAAGATAATAAGATGTTTCTCAATGATGTCTCCTCCTTGCTTAGTCTCTCTTAAATAGTCTTCCTCCAATAATTGTAACTCTTCAAATGCCCCTTAATTGATATAGTTAAAAATAGTTCTTAATTATAATTTCCTACATTACCACAAGTTTCTAGGACGAAGGGATGGGGAAACAAATATCCATGATGGATTTGTTTGCCCTTCTAGGGGACAAAGGGGGCAGCAGAGAGGACGGCTATATAAAACATAAGTAAAATTTAAAATGTATAGGGAAATTTTAATTATTCAGATGAAAACAAGGACAAAGCATGCTTATATACATAATAGAACCTTAATATATAATGTTTGTGTTAAATAATTTGAATTGAGAGTTCACATGAGAGTCTAAGTCAAACAAATTATCAAAACTCAAACATTAATACTATGGGACAGCCAGGAGACATGTTTCTGAGTTTCCAGGATGTCCCCATTTCCAGGCTGGGTCAAATTATGTCGTGGACGCATCCCCGGGTTGTTAATATTTTCCAGATTTATGATAGGAATAAACAAACTATAGAGATCTTTCAACTAAGCATAGGAAATAAAAAGAGGAAATAACCAAGATAAGAGAGATAGTAACCGGAAATCAAGATTCACAATATGACTTGACGTTGTGTTGATCCTTGATCAGCAACTTTAAATCTCTCTGATTTATGATTTTATCCTTCAGTATGCAATCTAGGTCATAACGTTGTGTTGATCCTTGATCAGCAACTTTAAATCTCTCTGATTTATGATTTTATCCTTCAGTATGCAATCTAGGTCATATGTCAATCTGCCTTTTATGTTCCTCTATCGATGCTCAATGAAAGCTGGAATGTAACTAACAGCTTCAATTCGCTTTGCAATTCACTTTAGCATATAGGCAGATTTCGCTCCAATTTGATGCCTAATGATAGTCCTTTAGCAATGCTTAAAGGATCAAACTCACTTGCAGAGATATTGAGAGGTTTGTACAGAATTTATCCAACCAGCACTTAACATTATGGATCTATAATTCTGCTCCAGAAATTTGCTCAACTGATGACATATATTGCTGCACTAAATACTTCAAATTTGCCCTAGAATGATCGATCCTTGAGAAGAAAGCATATGTTATGTTTTTGATAAGATTCATCTCAAGTTCGATCCTCATTTATATGTGAATGGAGGAGACTTTTTAAGAGGCCGACTTGGGCCTTTAATAAATAAACCTTGTTTATTTATATTCTCCTTAAGAGGCTGACTTGGCCCTAGTTTATTTAATTTCTCTTTGAGAGGCCGACTTGGGCCCTTTTAAATAAACTTAATTATTCCATTCAAATATTAAATCGATTTTCTAATAAACAATAAATAACAAATATCCTTATATTTATTATTATTATTTATGTATCAATTTATAATAAATATATATTCCATATATTTATTGTTATCCAAGGTTGTGGATATTTGCCTCAAAGGCCATAATATCAACACTCCCTCTTGGACTTGAGGCAATGATCCACTCATAGATCCTTCATCACAAAACACAACAAAAATGGATTCCTTATCCAATGATACCATAGATCTTCTTATCTATGGCAATAGATCTCTATCTACTAAATATGATGAGAACACATATGTTCTTCATCATTACTCAATCATATCAAATAGTAGCATCAAGTGATATGATGCTTACCAACTAATTGTGGATTTCCTAGATCCACGAGTCACCTTAACTCTTTTGAATATCAAGTCCTTGATATTCAAGGTAGCATCAAGTCCATGATGCTTTCCAAATTCAAGTCATCTTGACTCAAACATCAGAAATGATGTTTCTATCCAATTCCATCTATAGTAGGACATGTCCTTTTCAATCTATCACTTTGTGATAGAAGTAGCATCAACATGCTGAATACCTTATTCAGTAGTATCATAGATGATATACTTATGAAGGTAGAATCCTATCTACCAATATGATGAGTCTTGTCATCATTCCCAAGGTGTAGATGTCATATCTACATGATGTTATCAACCAAGTGTGGATTGATCAGATCCAAAAAATATCAAGTCCATGATATTAAGATAACATCAAGCACCAAGTTCCAAAGTGTGGATTAATTTCAAATCCAAGAATATCTATAATATTCAAAGCAACATCAAGTCCATGATGTGTACCAATCAATTTGTGGATAACTAGATCCACAAGTCATCAAGACTCAGCCAATTGAATATCAAGTCCATGATATTCATGGTATCATCAAGTCAATGATGTATACCAATCAACTTGTGGATAACTAGATCCACAAGTCATCAAGACTCAAGAGATGTCAAGTCCATGTCATCAAAAACAACATCAAGTCCATGATGTTTAAGAGCATTGGTCTTACGAATATCAAGTCCATGATATTTACCAAGTGCTTGGAGTAATGGTCTATTGACATCAAGTCCATGATGTCCACCAACTACTCAGATGTGGATCCCTGATCCACAAGATATCAAGTCCATGATATCATGAGTATTGGTCTAACGAATACCAAGTCCATGATATTCACCACATACTCAGAGCAATGGTTTCTAGACATCAAGTCCATGATGTCCACCAAGTGCTCAATAATGGATCCCTGATCCAAGAGAAAAATATCAAATCCATGATATTCTCTAAATCTCCAATTCATAATAACAACTTAGCCATGAGCATAAGTGTAACAAAATGAATAATCATAACCAAATGAATTTCATAAGCAAAATCTTATCTCATGAATCCACATGAGCATAAGAATAACCAAAATTAAATCTTATTCACAAAATACATGAGAATATGAGTCCATATATGCGTAACCAATGTATGTCTTACACATATCCAAAAGTAGTTCTCACATAGAACCAGTATGCAATATAATTTCCACTATAACAGAAATATGTTCTCAAATAGCCATGAATATATGCCAAAGAAGGTATATAAATCAATGCTAACATGTTCCAATGCTAACATAAACCAAGAGATGTAATCACTCATATAGTTTCCTACTATAAAAGAAATGTGTTCACACATGTACACAACATAAGCAAGGTAATGTAAAATATAACATATGTCAATGTGAGGTATGCTCCCATGCATACACAGTCAGAATATCACAATGTATGTTTACACATATAAAATATGCCAATATCTATGCTGAATAAATAGTTATGTATGTTGCCATCCATACATCAATGTAAAGTAGTTAATTAGTTATGCTAGTAACCAGTTGTATGGGTTTCCATAGCAGCGTTAGGTGTAACATATGTCAGCATAACTCATACATAACAGAAATGATATCAAGTTCATGATATACATCAATAACTTAGCCAATGATCATAAACAAAATCTTATCCTTATAAGAGTAGCAACTATGATCATAAGACAAAAATGTGTTCACATATAATCTCAGGCATATGAAAGACAATATGATCCATTCATACACAATAAGCCAATAAGGTATGCTTCATTCATACATGCTCAAATATACAATAAGCCAATGTATTCAAATGTAGTTCTCTTATAAAACAAGCATAAATCCTTAAAATATAGCATTAATTCAACTGTAATGTAAGACATTACATAACCAGCTATATAAAGGATATGAATCATTCATACAACCATTAACATAAGGTAGTTAGAATTTTAATAGCTGTGTATGGTGCCACACATACAAAATCAGATACAAAAATTTAAATGTATGTAATCAACAGAAGAGATCATAACTTAGATAATTTTACTAGTGAGGCTATATATAAAACTCCCTCTCAAATTGCATCTCCCTCTTAAAGCGCAAAATGCTCAGTTTCGGGTTCTTTAATCTCCACAAAAGATGCTTGAAGGTTGTTGCTTTCGGGACAATTTACAGCTATGTGACTGAACTTCTCACATTTATAGCATTGAGTTTTAGAGAAATCCCTCTTGAAAGGTTTCTTCTTCTTAAAGTTCTTTCCTCTTCCCTCTTTGTCCTTTGAACTTCCTTCATTTTTGTTCCTCTTATCCCTTTGGAATTCTCTCTTCTTCTTGAATTTCCCGTTCTCCCTTTTGATGTTTTGAGAGTAAAGAACTTGAATATCTTCTTTGAAGATTGAGCCTCTTGATATTAATCTTGCTTCTTCTTGAAGACAATCGGTCTTTCGTCTATCAAGAGTAGGTAATTCGGAACGTGCACTAATCCCTTGAATGAATGCATCCCAAGTAAGAGGCAATCCATCAAGAGCTGTCACAGCTAGCTCTTTATCATCATAGTTGAACCCAATTGATGATAGTTGATTCCTTAGCTCATTGATCCTCATTAAGTAGGATGTGATTGACTCCCCTTGATTCATCCTGATCCGGGAGAGGTTATTTTTGAGAGCTAGGACCCTATTTGTATTGTTGATCTGAAACATGCCAGTCAATGAAGTGAACATCTTATATGCATTCTCTAGATTTGCAATTGTTGGCACAATGTGATCTTTAACACTATCAACAATTATTCTCATTGCTTTATTGTTGTTTTTGTTCCATTCCTTCTTTTCATCCGCATCCATAACATCTTGAGGAGGATTTTCAATAATT
>MU224840.1:709690-722635 GCA_018584345.1 Thuja plicata | reverse complement strand
CCATGTGATGATCCTGAGGTATTAGATGGTTTCACACAAGCCATTGATAAGATGTATCCACCCCCAGGGCGAGATTCCTCCATTCTTCGCACACAGTTCCTTGACTTCACACTACTTCGTGGCCCAAGCTTGAGTAAACCACAGGCGAGGTTGGATAGAATCATTTTGGCACAGAGGGATCCTATTGGATGGTGGACGTGGCATGGGAGGGATACACCAGAGTTGAAAATGCTTGCCTTTCGCTTCCTTTCACAGGTTGCTAGTTCCTCAGCTGCAGAGAGGAATTGGTCTACATATGGCTTTATCCACTCCCTCAAGAGGAATAGACTTACCTCTAGACGAGCGGTGAAGCTAGTGGCTGTGCATAGTGCTCTTCGACTTGAGGATCGTCAGACTCCAGAGTATAGGCAGACTCCAGCTTTATGGTGGGATATTGATCCTGAAGATGCGGCCCAGATTGACGAGGAGGATACAACACCGGGATTGGTTGGGGTTCCCTTGGATGAGAGCTCATTGCCAGTACAGCATGATAGTGGCAGTGACTCAGAGGACTCTGATATTGATGCCATGTTGGCAGCAGAAGAATAGGAGCAGCAGTGTACTTCATTTTTATTTTCTATATTTTGATTGTTATGTTGAACTATGAACATGATGATGAAACTTTATGGCAGCACCTAAGCCTTTTGGCATTTATAATTTTACTTTTCTTAGTTTCTATGTTAAACTTATATTTTTGTTAGCATATGCATATTGACAATCCGATAATGAATTGAAATGGCATTGAAATGTTACTATTTACTTTGAGTATTTACTAAATGGCATTGAAATGTTGTATGTTAAGGTTATATGATGTTTAAATGGCATGCATTGTCCATATTTTCATATGAGTGTAATGTATACTTGCAAATTTCCTTATATATTTGAAAATTTCCCTATTTTTACATAGCCGTCCCCTGCCGTCCCCAAAATCGGCAAAAAAATTTGTCGTCTTGGAAACCCATCCTGCCGTCCCCTGTCGTCCCTGTCCCGAAAACTCGGGGTAACCTTGATTTAATATTATGATATAAGATGGATCTTGCTCCTTCAATAAGTGTTTACATGTTTTATACTTATTGTACGATGTGTTTGAATGTTCAAGTGACAGTTACAAAGTATATATTTTGAATAATTCTATGATGTCTCTTTTGGTTCAGTAAATGTGCGTGAGTGATGTAATTGTTCAATTATAGATTACTAAAATATTATTAACAAAAAAATACCATTAAGGTATATTACAATTATGATGGTTTCAAGCATCGGTATTTGGGGAAGGTGGAACTAACTATGATTCATAGTGTAGATGCTTAACTCTAAGTTGTGAAGCAATAATCTTATCTAATAAATTAATGATTATTAATATAAAATAGAATTAGTATTAAATTATTAATTATATTGTTTAATTATTTATTTTTCAATAAATTAAAAATAATCAAAATTAGGGAGGATTTGGAAATTTCAGGGATTGTCTTTATTCATTGTGTGCAACTGAATCTATGGATAGAATATTCTTTAATTATTAAAAAATTTGAAAACAAGTTGCAATTAACAAGAGAATAATTATTAGAACCAGAATTAAACATTATTTAATTATTAAATAGAATAAGTTTAAATTATTAATCAGACTGTTTAATTATTTATTTTGCAACAAATTAGAATAATCAAAATTAAGGACTTGGAAATTGAAAGGATTTTATTTATTCATTGTGTGCAACTGAATCTATGGATAAACAGAAGATATAAATAACAAAAACATATTCTTTTATTATTAAAAAAAATTAACAAAAGAATAATTATTGGAATAGAATTAGACATTATTGAAACATGGTATTTCTTTTATTTGGAGATTGTGCATATATTGAATTATATTATTTAATTAGATAATTTTTTATAATTAACTAATTGAGTAAAGCTGTTTGATTTTCTATAATTAGAATTTTCTTAGAAAGCAAGTTAGGATTAAATAGTTATAATACCATAGAGAACTTTAGAGAACATCAAACATAAGTTTCCAACGATCAACCTTGAGGAGAATTAGAAGAGCTTTGTCAACAAAATTTTAAAGAGCTTTCTAGAGAGAGATTAAGAGTTTAGCATCAATTTTAACAAGGAATTCAATTAAGCGTTAAAAGGTTGATGGAATTCTAGTAGAGATGTAGTTTTCTATTGAATTGAACGATATTTAACTTTGAATTTGATATTGTATTGTTTAAACATAGAAGTTTTGTAGATTAGAGAGAGCACCCATTGAATATGAAATGAGGGAATTCAGAAAAAATTAACATACAAAATCTAATTGGAATATATAGGACATTTTGAACATGATGTATGTAGAAAAATAGAAATCAGATTGTACTGATTACCATTGAAAATTGGAAGCAATAGTCAAAACCTGAATTTGTTTGAATTTGAAACCCTAAGAGAAGGATACTGACCTAAATGAGATCAGAACATGAATCTATATTGTTATATTATGTTTTTTATTGATTCCGTTTATGATTCGAATGGTAAATTAAATTTGTTTGAATTTGAAACCCTAAAAGAAGGATACTGACCTAAATGAGATGAGAACATGAATCTATATCGTTATACTATGTTTTTCATTGATTGAGTTTATGTTGGAATGGCAAATTTGATGAGTTTTAATGAAGGGGGCATCTAGTCAAAATCATAGTCTAAAAACAAGTATTTGATGAAATTGAAGATTTAAAGAGTTTAGGAATGTGGTTGTTTGATTGTGTAAGAATGATCCTTTGACTAAAAACATAAATTCTGTATGTAATTACTTTGGAAAAATTTTATTGCCACATATGTTCTACGCACCTTTGAAGAGTTGTAATGCTTCCTCTCATTTTTGTGCTTTTTGTAATTGATTTCTAGGTTGATCAAGGGCCTGTTGGAACATTAATGAACAAGTCTAAGTAGGTGGATCTGCAAAAATATCTGTAGAACTCCTACACCCATGCATGGGACAAATGACCCACTACAGAGATCTTTTACACCCAAGTATGGTGCAGGTGCCTAGAGAACAGGTTATCCTATGCTAAAGGAGGTTTTTTGTGCCCAGTTCTGCAGCAAAAGGTCTTATACACCTAGAGGTGGTCCTTTGTGCCCGTTCCTAGCACACGTAACTTATAACTGTTTTCTTCTAAGTCTTTGTTGGTAATTTTACTTGCTTTGATGTTTTATTTTTAGTCTTGTACCTAAGTCTGTCATAAAACAGCATATACTTCTCTTAAGGAAAGGCATGTCTAATTGAATAGGATGTATGTGTGGATGGTTATCTAACTTCGTATCAAGATAAAAATATGATTGTGGTTGATTGTTTGATAGCAATTGTTGATCTTGTTGATCTTGTGTGAGCCTTAGTTGGACCTCAATAGCTATGCATACCTAAGTACAAGTGTGTTGTCTTGCGAACCTAAGGTTGTGTTCCTTATTGAAATGATAATTGAATGATATTTAATGAATTACAAAGGATACAAAAGTTCTTAAACAGAGAGTACAAGCAGAGTTTCTAAAACAGTAACAAAAGACCGAAAAGAAATATTCTAAATAAGAACCAACTACGAAAAGGAAAGATCCTAGCTAAACGACCATTATATAGACATTACATTATTACTTTAATACACTTCCTTATTGGTCATTCTACTAACTACCCTATAGAAGACATGACATAATTTGTAGATCATTTGGCCATAAATGCATAGGAAGCTAACTCCTCTTCAGAATGCTCTCTGATATGAGCCTACTACTAAGACCCACCCTGTTGTTGCAGAACTTCTGGATATGACCAAGTTTACCATAATCCTTCCAACATGATGTCAAGTAATGAAGCTATCCCTCCCTTTATCTAGAAACACTAAGATCAGCTTCAAAATAATTACAATTCTAACAAAACAATGATTTTGCCAAAAATTGTCAAAAGCAGCAACACCCACGATTTGGTAAAAAAATCATCAAAACTTTTGCAGAAGAACACCATTCACCATAAAAACCCTAAGTGCAACCTAAATCAATCTGCAAGAAACCACGATTTTATAAAAAAAATCCAAACATTTTGTCGAAGAGGAAAAGGCACGATTTTGAAAAAAAAATGTCAAAAACCTTCATTTTGAGGGAAAAGGGTAAAAACCCACGATTTTCAAAAAATCATCCAAAAACTAGCAAACCCGCGACAAAGAAAACTATGACATTTTTTTGGAAAAAATATACAAAACCATTTTACAGCAGAAAATTCATGATTTTGGGGGAAAATATCATGTAAAACCCTCTAAGATTTTTAGAAAAAATATTCAAAAGTCACCACATTTTTTTTGAAAAAAAAACGTGAAAAACCCTTGATGCAGATGCAGGAGCAAAGAATCCATGCCCTCACCCAGCCATCACAAAATAAAAAGAAAATGTAGCAGGTCGCAAATGAAAATGAACCCTAGACATCGCATTCGTAGAAACAAACTTCCATTCCCTGGTAAAAAGCCCTCAAACAAAAAAACTTCAAATAGTTTTTCAGAAAACAAGTTACAAGGTAGCATGTTTGAGCATAATGACCAAGACAATGAAGTAGAAGATGAACTTTCATGTATTATATCACAAACGGAATGTATTGGAGACAAAATCAAAGAGGCAATTGGATTCATCCAAGGAAGAGAAAGAATAGCAACCAGAGATCAACATTTAGAAGCACTTGAAGAACTACAAGATCATCACGAGTTTGAAGAGAGAAATCCTTGATAAAATTTCATTTATGATTCAAGAGGAGGTTTTCCAAAATGAGTTGCATGAGATTTCAAGTATTCTTGGAGAGGAAGGCAATCAAGTAGACAAGTTGAACAAGGAATTACAAGATATCACAAACGAATCCAAATACGAAGAGCAATTTGACAAGGCAACACAAGATATCATTACCACCATATTCTTTGGGGGGGTGTTAAAAGATGTCATGAAAGAAGTACAAAAAGAATCATTGCCAACCACATTTCAACATAGATAGGTTGTTGCAAGTGGCATGATTCACCATCTGCTTCGACCTCCCAAGATATTGCCACTTGACATGCTATTCGATGATCAATCCGCGGAGATGTTTATTGACCCTCCTATCGATTTTGAAGAGGCCATGCTTGATGAAATTCCATATGAAGAATTGCAAGATGTTCCAAAAGAAAAATCAATTGGAAATCTCATGTCAGATGATGAAGCTTCGAATGTATTTGGTGAAGATATGCGAGATATGTTGAGTGATGACCAAATTACTCCTATGGAAGAAGAGAATGAAGAGCAGTTTGGGTTGGTGCTACAATTTGATATTGCGTTTGAACAACTTGAAGAAATATTTGAGGGAGAAATCATCAAAGAATCCTTGATTTTTGAGGATGCGCTCGAGGAGACTCCACAAGGATGCATGGCTCATGTTATACAAGGACAAGCCTCCAGAGGGGATATTCCATGGGCTTGATTTCATGCTTGATCCTACCTTGATTACTCACGAGTTTGATATTGATGCCAGTGGGATGGTCCATCACCATTCAACCTCCTGAAGTTGTGGATGATCAACGAGAATTTGAAACAAAATTGTCATTTGAAGCACACCAGGTTGTTTCTTTCCCTGCTCTTAATTTTGAAAGTTATTATTTTAATTATGGAGATTTAGGAAAGAAAACTTGCATTTGGACTGACCATGGCCCACATAAATTACCTCCGTTATTGATCTTGCATGAAAAATTTCCTGAATTCGAATGTGAGGTGATAATTTTTTTCGAAGTACAAGGATGAATTTGCAAGATTGAGAACCTTCACCCAAGCCTTGTTGCTCTTGAACATCCTAAGAAACCATGTTAGGTCAAGTATGTATATAGCTCTTCTAAATGTTGTCCCTTTAGAAGTCTTGTACATAGTTAAAGTAGGTTTGTCTTGAGCCATTTGGTTCAAGAGGGTTAGAGTAGGTTTCCTCTTATCGATTAGTTTAGGTGTCTTAGGAGCCAAGAGGTTAATTTGCCTTGAATTAGTTGACTTGAGATTTGTTTGAGGGGCTCAATTAGTTGTTTAGTTTGCTTTAGAGAGTTGGTTTGTAGATTTGCCTTGAGTCGTTTGACTCAAGTAGTTTAGTGGTTCAATTGTCTAGTTTAGTCTAGGTGTTTGCTTTGGTTAGTTTAGTTAGAGGGATCCCAATTTGTGATAAAGGCGATGTATCATACAGCACACTCTAGTATCTTCCCAGCAGATTTGTTTGGTTTATTTCTTGGATATCTCCTTGTGAGGTTCCAGTGAATTGGAGATTGTTCCTAATAGCCTTATCTTGCGAAAAGTATGTCCTAAATTTGGATGGGGTCATAGTTGTGTTTTTAGTAGCTAAGTCTTTCGATTACAATATTTTACTCACACTTAATTGCTCTGAGTTCTTTGGGATTTCTCGAAGTGAAGTTGGAATTAGTGAAAATTATACACCTGCTTCAGCGCCACTATGGTTTTTCCAAACCCATTACGAGCTTCACTGCTTGTAAGCCAAAATGGAATTTGAAGAGAAAAGAAAAGCGATATCAAAAGAAAGAGAATTTATGACAGGGGAAAAGAGTTGGTCTAGGCAGTGGGTATGCTCCCCATTGATCCTGGATTTCAGCTCTCCAACCTAAATCAAAAGATGAGAAAATAGGAAAAAAAGGAAAAAAAAGTTTAAGGCATTTTGGCTTTGGGTGTGAGAATATCTCTATTGGCACTATTCAATATAAATTTACTAAAAGTAGAGCAATCTTCATGGTGGACCACAATGATAACCTCGTTGGGGCTATGGACGCCTGACTGGCAGCAAGGCTCTATCTAGAATGTTTTTGGAGTATGGGTATCAAAATAGCTAAGTTCAATGGAACTAAGAGGCTTAATGGAACTAAGAGGCTTTCAACTTCTTGTCGAGCAAGGAATATTTACACTTTCACACACGTGGGTAATCGAGGATGAAGGCTCTTGGCTCAATTTGTGGTTTCTTCCATTTTGAGTGCATTTCTTAGTTGTTTGATAGGTGAAAATGGAGTTGATCAAAGGTTCTTGGTTCCAAGCAAGTTTAATCCCTGAAATGTTTAGGAACCTTTCTTTGGATGGGTGCTAGATGTTGTGAGGTTTTCACACCATCGCCCCATTGCAGATGGGGACCCCCTCTTTTTGCTATGGCAGAAGGAGTGGTCTTAGGTGGTCTTAGGTGGTCTTAGTTGGTGGCAATTTCCAAGTCTCCAAGTTCAAGAGATGAGTTTGAGCAATTTTGGCCTGCTGGGTAGTCAAGTCTATCAAGGGTGTGAGCGACAGCTGGGCTAGGCTAATAAAGGATGGGGAGTTGAAACCAAGAGATTTGTGATGAAATGAGTTGAAATCATTAGAAAATCCTTGTTCCAGTGTCAATTTGACCTTAGAAAGTTGGGAAAGGTTGTGGGAGGTAACACTGTTGAAGGCGTGTTGAATCTTGAAATTTGGCTAAGTCTATAATTTTTTGGAAACTCTCAAAAATCTAGAATCTTTATTATAACTCCTATGAAGTTGAAACCTATCTGAAACATCCTGAAAGTATTTATATAAAATATAACTTAAAGTAGAAGTAATGTAACTTATACTTAAATGTTATATTTTATATAAATCCTCTCACCCTCTAAACCGAATAAATTGACTTGAAGAATTTGAGAGATAACTTGCAAATGAAAAATTCTAACACTAGATCAGAATCCAACCATGTCTCAAGATTGATAATCCCAACAACCCCCAAAATTCCGCCCCCAATGTAGGCGAGTTTCAAGTGCGAATTGATGAGAAAAGTGAGTGAAGAGTGCAAAATGATGATTTTTGGAGGAGAATTCGCTAAGTTAAAGTAATCCAAAGGAAGGGGTAGAATCCACCTTCCTCTTGGGATTCTTAATCCCAACAAACATGAAAATTTCTGCCATGGTATAACTAGCTAAAACTTGAGCGATGGAAGGGAAGAATCACCCTCATCAAAGGCATGTTGTAATGGATTAAAGGAGAGTTTGAAACAGCAAAGAAAATATCCCAAGGAAGGGGCGGAATGTGCCCTCCTCTTGGGATTCCTAATCTCAACCCCCCCACCCCATATTTCCGCCCTCTTCTTGAGCCAAAATCCTAACTCACCCTTAATCTTTGCCGAAGGATGGAGGCTTGGTAATGCAGAATCTCAGTTTGGCATGATGAATGATGATCAAATCATGAGGAAGGATGAAAATCAGATTAGGACAGAATAGAAAATGGAATTTTAGAAGTGAGACATAGGTGAAATCAGACTTCAATCATCCCATTCACAATACAGATTGAACAAAGTAATGAGAATCACCTTCAAAATCAGACTGAATAGTTAAGTGGAGGTGAGGGGGATGCGAGTTGGTGTAAAGTGACACAAAGTGCAAAAGAAAAAATCCTAAGGGGCGGAATCCGCTCCCTTACTTGGGATTCATAATCCCAACATGCACCATATTCCCACCCCCTAATCAAGCGACCAAAAGTGGGGTAAGATGAGCATGAGGTGAATGGAGATTTCAAGTTAAGGGCAAGGATTTTAAATCTACAAGAGATCAGATCCAAACCAAGTGAAAAAAACAATGGAATTGGAGAATTATGATACCCAAAATACAGTCTCAAGGAGGGGGCGGAATCCGCCCTCTACTTGGGGTTCTCAATCCCAAGGTGCATCAAATTTCTGCCCTCTACTAAAGCAAAGGGTTTGTCAACTTCAAAATACCACAAATCAGATTAAAATCAAACAAAGAGTGAAGGATTGAGATATGAGATCAGATTACAAGGATTGGCGAGGATGTAAAATGTAATATGATAATCCTAAGAGGGAGGTAGAATCCACCTACCTCTTGGGATTCCTAATCTCAAGAAGGGCCAGAATTCCGCCCCAAGGTGAAAGCAAAATCCCAGCAAGTGGGTGATTTCCGCCTTCAATGAATGTTGTTTGAAACATAAACTAGGCCTTCAAATTGCATAAGGAAAGAAGAGAACGAAGTAAAGTAGACAAAGGGGGAATGAAAATTCAGTTACAAACATTGGATCAGTCCCAGCTAAGGGGCGGAATCCGCCCCCTAGCTGGGATTCACAATCTTCACAGGCCCTCAAATTCCACCCAGACTTGAGCTAGATCAATGGAGAAATGAAAAGTGCAATTACATGGCTATTAATGATAAGAAACATGCCCTTCACCTCCTTAATCAGGTCGGCCAATATGGAGAGCAGAAAATTGAATTAAAATGATTTTATTGGTCTGTAAGGGTATAGGTCGGCCCAAATATAGACATACCTCATCAAGTTTCAAGTCACCTATATAGGAAGGGAGGAGATGATTTGTTTCAACCACAATCGAAAGCAATTTATCTCTGCAAAAGCAGCGACATCTTCCCTTCTAGCAGCAACTTAAGGAGCAACGAATTCCCTTTTTAACAGCAATTTCATCTTCAATGGCAACTTGGAGACTTAAGAGGCAGTGATATTGGAGTTTTAAGGCAGAAGTTTACTTTAAATCAGGAATAAAATCAAATGTGGGCAAATATGAAGCCTTATCAAACCCAAAACTTAGAGAAAATCAGAATTGAAAAGGAGAAATTTGGTTGTGAACTTAAGAAAATCCATGATCAAGTGCCTTTTGCCTCCTTGTTTTGATGTAGAAGGGGTGCATGCAATTTCATTTCATGAAAACTTTCAGTTTTCCTCCACTTCATCATTTTGTTTGTTAGCCTAATGCAATTTTCTCATTTGTTTTGCAAGGTAATCTATGAAAAGGGAAAGCAAGGAGAGAACGAAGGATGGTGGGAAAGTCAAGATCAAGCTCGAGGACTTCAAATGAGAAAGAGGTTCAAAATTCAGATTATCAAAAGGAAAATTCAAAGATCAAGGTCAAGATGGAGTTCAAGAAAAATCAAAGACCAAGGAGAAGGAAAAATCATCAACTTGAATTTCCTCCTTTCCTCCGGAAATCCAAGTTCACTTTGAAAGGATCCAAGTGCATGGAGATTTCATCACTTCAAGATGATCGAGGTTAAGGCATCAAAAGAGACATCAAGTTTACAAGTACAAGCAAGTTCAAATCATGGCAATGGGGAAATTTCCAAGAACGAAGATGGAGAAATTTTGAGAAGATGAAGCAATTAGGGAATGTCATCACAAGTGAAGGCTTCATAATGTTGAGTATCAAGAAATATTTTCTAATCACCAAAGAATTGATCAAGTCTATGAGATAATGATGCTAAGGTGGAGCCCACTTGTCTTCTACCAATCAGAAAATTCCAGTTACACGGGCTCAAGCACATTCAATCATATTATGCCAAGTGTACAATTTTCTCATTGGCTCTCAAGAGCATTGTAATTTTCTTATTGGCCCACAGGGTGGTGCTTTCATGTAATTGGATGATAGCATGGCAACCCTAATTAGGGTTTGTAATGGATCAATCTTGGCCCTTGATCTTGAATCGATGTTGGCCCTTCATTGTAATTGAACACCTATAAAAGGCCAAGGCCTTCTCATTTGTAACTCATAAGCTTAGGAGATTAGTTAGTAGTAGAGGTAGAGTAGGAGGAGACTTGTTGAAATTGTTGCCAAAATGCTATCAAAGTACTTGTTGATTCATTGTTGGTCTTCATGGTGGATTACTTACATTGCTTTGAAGTGTTGAATGGTTTCTTCATTTCCTCATGTTAATTAGTAGTGTTTAGTTGAATGGAAGTGATTTTGGATGTATCTTTGATGCTTGCTTAGACCAAACCACTAACTACTTGTTGATTGTAAGTTTGCCTTGCGTGGTCGAATGGCATTTATATGAACTTAACTTTGATTATTGCTTAACATTGATATCCATCGATGGATGGTGTTAATGGAATAGTGGTAGTTTGAACACCTTACATTTACCTTAGGAGATTGCACTAGCTTGGTTGATGTCGATGGCTAAACTGAGTCTAGTAGAGTCACAAAGACATCCACAGTTTCTTGCATTCTAGGAGTGGATTAGCTTCTAAAGCCTTTCCCTTGTAGTTTTGTTGGTTGGAAGAAGTTGAAGTCAAGTTGGTATTCATTGAATGAATAGCATAAGTCCCTTTGTGATAACCAGCATATCACATCATTATAATTGAGTGGAAGTCCACAATAAGAAGGAACCTTGAGGTTGTCTCATTTGATCACACAATTCATCTACATTGTTTAGCATATAAGCATACTTATTCAAGATAGAGTTGGAGATTTGGTGTTTCATCCTGAGATACTAAGTATTCAGTTTTGTATGTTGTAGTGGAACAAAACTCACATCAACACAACTCCTCAAAAAAATCCTTCAAAAACCCTCGATCTGAGAAAATGTGAACTCAAAAAACCCTCAATCTGAGTTTTATCAAAAAAAACTTCGATTTTATAAAATAGGGTAAAAAATCTTCAAAAAATTTTGAAGAAATTTCTAGGATAACTCAAGATTTTTTTAAAAACTTCTAGAAATAAATTCCAGGTACCAAATCTAGGAATTTTAAAAATTCGTCAAACAGCTACCTCTGTTCTGATACCATGAAATAATAATTGATTGATATTCAATGAATTACAAAGGAGACGAAAGTTCCTTATATAGAGAGTACAAGCAGAGTTTCTCAAACAAAAACGAAAGACGAAAAGGAAATATTCTAAATAACAACTATGAAAATGAAAGATCCTAACTAAATGACCATTATAGAAACATTACATAATTACTTTACTACTTCTACATACTAAGCTATATGAGATCTCTCTAGGTATACCACATGGCATGAGGATTTAGTGGATAGAGCATAGACATGTCTTTACATTATAATGTACATCTATTGCTATCTCCTACGATAGTCTCCAAGTTGTCAAGTCCTATGACCCATTTGATAAAGAATATATTCTAATGGTCTACTAGTGAGTAGCATGATTTGCATGTAGTAAGTAGAAGCTAGTATACCTTGTATTATTGCAATATCATACAATGAAGAACCTCCTAATGTTAACCAAGGAGCATCATATGTCTTAAGGAATACCTAGTTAGGAATTGCAAATTGGTAAGTGTCTCAATTGACCACTTACAAGGGAAATGAGTTCTGTGGTGGGTAAAATCTTTGGAAGTGGACTATGGTGTTCTGATCCAAGTTATGTCAAGGATTGTGTGCCTTGTCTTGCATTAATATTGTTCTATATTAATATGACCTGTTCATGTTTGTCATCTTCTAGTAATGTCATTCATGTTTTGTGTTTGTTCTTGATTGATGTATATATCTATTTGATTGTTGATGTGTATTCTTGTGTTGGAGTTAAGTATGTATGTATAATAGGAGGTTTTGTGCTAACATTATAAAAAATACATGGATTATGGATGCATGATAGTTTAACTTCAGTTTTGTGGAATAATTAAGATACATAAAATTAAGAATAGGTACTCTCATAATCTGGGATGCAAGTCTTGTTCATTTAGAAGCAGAGTAACACGGGGACGCGTCCCCCCCCAAAATTCCCAACGCACCCGGGATGGGGGGACGTCGTTCCCGCGTTCCCAGCGGCGCCACCAATCAGCCACCAATCGTCAAGGACGCGGGGACGTCCCCACGTCCCCCTTTTGGGAACGGGGACTTCCAGACGTCCCTCAACCCCAAAAGGGGATGTACGGGCGTCCCCCGTCAAAGCACAAAAAAAAAAGCAATTTAAAAAAAAAAACACAACATTATTTAATTGCTAAGTGTAATTATTTAATTGCATTTTGATTTTGTAGTTTGTACTTGTTTTGATATTCATATCATGCTACTCGATGTAATCATAATTTTGATACTCATAGAACTCTTCCATTTGCTGATTCGACTATTTTCTATGTTATTTAACTTATTGTTCCATGTTCAATGTTCAAACTTCAATGCAATGTAGTATTTAGTTTTATA
>MU224840.1:662271-704672 GCA_018584345.1 Thuja plicata | reverse complement strand
AATTGCTCCCAAGTTCTACTTGCATTTCATCTTTCCGCTTGTACTTCAAGTTGGGTTAGAAGATAGGTGTTAGTGTGAAAATTCTAAGAATTTCCCTTGAATCATTGCATCTATGGAGGTAGCGCCGTTGGCAAGCTTTCATTAGGTTTGATCTCCATCCATTTGCTAATCTTTCCATTCCATAGGAGGAGTAGTAAAACAGCGAGTAGTTTAGTAGTTGGAGTTTGATGAGCAAAGTTGGAAGTGATATAAATTAAGGAGATAGATCCATCGAGTATACATTGCAAAGCTAGATCCCATCATCATCATAGCAAGAATTTGGCATCCTTGAATGAACAACGTAAGCCCGCCTACGTGATTAACCAGCAAATCACATTAATATAACTGAGTTAGTATCCACAGGTGTAAGGAACCTTGGAGTTTTCTCATGTTCTTCATGAGTATTTACTTTACAAGAAAGGGTTGAGTGTTTGATATCCTGTATCAAGTATTCAATTCCTATATGTTATGTAGTGGTACAAAACTCACATCAACACTATTCTGAACATGTCAGATTCTTTGAAATTCTGACAATCACAAACAACTTTATTCAATAAACCCTAACAACTCCAATTACAGAATGACATTTTCTCACAATTATTCTCAAAACTGATTATATGTAGTGCAGCAATCAAAACCCTAGAAAATCAGCCAAAGACTCTGATGTATACATCTTGTAAATTGGTTGTTAAACCGCCAATTTCTGCTTACTAACTTCACTACAAAAATAGAAAAAGTTAATTCAGTTTATGAAGAAGTATAACTAGGGTGACAACCTTGAATTTTTTACTAAAACGCATGTAGCAGAAAAAAACCCTCAATGATGATCCACTGAAATCTGACACAATATGATTATAAAACACTCTGAGATTCAATCACCCAGCCAATAAAACTGAAGAATTTGCTGAATTTGAAGGAAAACTTGCTGCAGATGACTGAAAGCCTGCTTATAAAGTTGAAAAACTTGCTAAATTTAGTGGCTCAAAATTCAGTTACATTTAGGTTTTAAACAAAGATTGAAAAACTATTCAGTGAAAGAGAGATATAAAATGAACAATGAGGCGCTATGATCACTGCTATATGGTTGAAACATGTGCTACTCAAGTGATGCTCACAAAGGTGAAATATCTCCCACTTATCAATTGATGAGCTAAAGGGGCTCTATAATAAATGACTCATGGGGCACAACACTTGCTGAAGGTTTTGCAAATAGGGTAGCAAGCTAAGTGGGCTTAACCTTGGAGGAAACTCCATGGTTAAGCACACTTGAGTTGGAAAAATACTGGGATGGGTGACCTCCTAGGAAAGCCCAATGCTTCACCTCTCTGAGCATCACCTAGATGCAATGAGTGTTGAGTGTACCATTCATTCTCATGAGAGATGGGTTCTTGTGAACCACTACTCACGAAACATGGTTCAATGAGTTTGACTCAAAAACTACAACAGCTGAATCTTGATAGCAATATCATATTTTGCCTTGCTGTGGAAAATATCTCCTACTTATCAATTGACACAATACTTGCTAGAGGTTTTGCAAATGGGGTAGCAACCTAAGTGGGCTTAACCTTGGAGGAAACTCCATGGTTAAGCGTACTTGAGTTGGAGTAGTATTGGGATGGGTGACCTCCCCAGAAGGCCCAGTGCTTCACCTCTATGAGCATCACTTGGATGCAATGAGTGCTGAGTGTACCATTTGTTCTCATGAGAGATGGGTTCTTGTGAGCCACTTCTTATGAAACATGGGTCGATGAGTTTGACTCAAAAACTACATAGTTGAATCCAGAAAAATCTTGGTAGCAATATCATAATGATAACCTATGTCAGCAAACACAATTCCATCTTCAAGCAAAGGCCATATGCACAGAAATTGCACAAGCACTAGGAGACCACCATAAATTGTGCAAGGAAAACCATAAAAGAGATTTTCAAAGCACTGACTGCATAATTTGAGATTCTTTCGCATTGCCTCTGCACAAGGCAAGAGAACAAACAACATTAATCATGTCTCCAAAGGTCTTCAATGAACTCAGTCACATCACCAAGGAGTGGACAAGTACCAAAAATCTCTAATTTTCCGTTGCGGTCAAGAAATAGGAGAAAAACAATTAGGATGCAAAAGCTAGTGCACAATCAAAACTATACCTGCAAACTTCAATCGCTGTCATAAAAGCCTTGAGTGAAGTGGAGGAACCCTGGGGTGTGTAACCACAGCAAGAATTGACCATAGAACCCCTGTATATGGTCACTACAGCAGTCACATCCTATCCATAAGCGTAAAAACGCTAAATACTAGTGCACATGCATTATGAACAGTGTCAGATGGGTTAATGGTCCATGTGGAAAGCAAGCAAATCATGTGTACAACACACTAAGGAAGCACTGTGATAGAAACCATTAACTGCCTCCAAAAAGTGCAACCCACATGACTTCCATTAGGTGGAAGGCATGAGCCAAAGCAAAGTCATCGAGCCACAAACAAGTGATTCAGATGCACCATATTCACATAGACACCACCAAGGAATGCAGACCATCATGTAAATAATTGGGCCTGCTACTACCATTAAGTGACACTTGATGGGCCATAATTTGCCTATGAGTCCATAAAGTTGCCACAAGGAAATATAAACCTGCAAGCAATAGAGATGGAGCCTGTGTACCTACATTACGAATTGCCACATGGCATCGTATGACTAGGTTGCACACCACAAAGGAAAGCAGCATTATCACTAGGGTACATGTGGACTAATAGAAACACTCCATGCCATAGGGAAGTCCACATGGAAGTGCAGCACAGCACACAATGGAATGCTGGGTCAATATCAGATCACCCATTGGAAAGGTTTTGTGCGCTGCAGTAGCACAATGGTGCATGGAGAGGAAAGAGGAAGAGTGGGAAATAAATAAATCTAACCCACGATGGGACCAAGAAGGGAGCCAGCCAATGAACTAGGCATAGCAGTTGAACCTTGGAAACCACCTATCCTTATTAGCCGCTGGGCTTAGGCTTACACGCTGACCAGCTAGAGAGGTAAAACAAAGTAGCCAAGAAATGAAACACATGCTTCAATTCAAGAGATGTGCAGACTTAGTAGGCCAAACTCATTTTATAACATAAAGTGTAAACATTTTTTGGCAGGTTAGCATAAACAAATAAGGGTGCAATAGGAGATATGAATATTGGTTCCTAGGCAAGGTATAGGCAACTAGGATTTAAGCATATGCACACTACCCACCATGAAAGTGAGACCACCAAGGCATCAAAGACTCAAGCAAAGATATGAATCACACAAAAGCCTCCCAATGAGGCACCCAACACCAAACCAAAGGTGACAGGAGCTACTTCAAAAGTTCAATGACAATATTGGATTGGCCAGCAACAAATGCTATGGCACTGATTGCATCAGAGGTGCATAGGGGCCAGGATATGACATATACTCAACAACATAAATACATATATCAGTAACAAACAATCCAATGACACTATTGGATTGACCAGCACCAAAGCCTGTGGCACTAGTAGCATTAAAGGTACACAATGACCAGAATATGACAAAATACTCAACAACATAAAAACATATCTCAATAACAAAACAACCCAAACTCGAAACCCTGCCAAGACAAACAAGAAACCCTAAGTGACATGTCTCTGGTTAGTTCTAAATAAAGGGTCTGCAGAGCAGAAGGCAAGAAAAATTTATAAAAAATAGAGAAATGCCAACAGATCACTCAATAGAAATTCATTGAAATTCAGATAATAGCAAGATCGCAAGCATTCCCACGGGTGGAAGAGATACCCACTTGCTGGAGCAAGAATTTTTCACATTGCCTTATATATGTTGTTCATATCTTTAACTCTTGGAATTTCACTTGTTTCACAAAACTTGTGGTAAATCAACTCTCACCTATCAGTCTAGGACCGAAGCTTATAGCAATTGCATTTGGCAGTTGAGTGGTAACTACTCAATTCATGCTTTCTGGTACTGGAGCCCTGAGATGCTCCAAAAATCTTCCGGAAAAATACCACAGAAAATTTGCAGAAATTTATGACATCTAATTTATCAAAATTTAACAAAATCTTCAATCCAAATTGGATCGTGATGTTTATTGTTTCTTTGTTCTAATGACTAATTGTATCCCTAGGCTTGCGATTGGCTAAGACGTTGGTGTCCAGGTCTATAGAACATTGTGCAGAGGTCTGCAAATAAGTTGGGTACAAATAAGGAATTTAGACAAAAGATCAAACTGAATGCACGGTTTGGAATATAAACAGGTTGTGATGCCATCTTTTGGACATCTGCAATCATCTTTGTCAAGTTTTGAACATGACTTGATTAAAAATTTAGAAGAGATATTTCTGGATATTCTGAGGGTTTGTCTGTTTCATTGCATACAGGTAGGAACAGAGCAGAGTTCTGAATATATAGAACAAGGGAAATTGTTGTTTAGTTGGATGTCATTACTTGTGAGCTTGTAGACTTGCATTTATTATTGATAGTGGATTAGAGACACAAACCCATTTACCCGCATTGAGTATGTCCAGGGTAAGGTACTCACTGTTGTGTGGTGCCTGATTATGTTTCTTTTTCCATATATCCATGTTCTTTTGTCAATTCTTCATGTGATTAAAGCAATATAGCAGCCCTCAAAAACAAATCTTCAAGGGCATAATACTAATTCCACATAAATCAGTTATAGGACTGAGATTCATATAAATGAATTAGACATCAGTATACCTGAGTTAATTATGGAACAATCTTCTTTATTGTATTCTGTAGCGGCTAATATGTGCTCAGCAAAAGGCAGTGACAAATAGTCATAGCATTCCATATTTGTGTAATCCACTTAACCATTAGTCAGGATTGTGCAAAAGCTCATAACCAATAAAAAAAACTTAAGGACGATTAACAAAAAGCTAAAAGAATGCAGTTCGAGTGATAAAGCATTAGAACATCAATAGCAATTCCCTGGTCTGAAATCCACGGAAATAATATTATTAAGCTGTGAAATTGGGTATATTTACCACATCCAATTCGCTGGGTAGGTTTACACAACCGAAAAGTTGTCCAAACCCAAGGACAAATACATCGCAATCCAGAAGCAACCTCTTTCGATTCTCCCCGCTGTGAACGAGTGAGTGAGTGAAATCAATCTTTTATTAACGTCCATTAGGCCAAACCGCCTATGGGACCTATTAATTGGCAGCAAACAAAAGTTAATTAAATTTCTGTTTTTTCTTGTTTGCAATCCTCCTTGTAATCTTTTAAGACCCGTTTGGTTGCTCTAATCTTAGAATTTGTCAATTCTAAAAGTTTTCAATCTGGAAAATGGTTTTTGGAATATGGTTGCAATCGTTTGGATCAAATGGAAGATGAGTGAGAAAATGCATTTTCATTTTGAAAGGGGTAGGAAAAAAGCGCATGAGCAGGAGCAACGCAGTAGGAGCGACGCAGGACCCACGGCAAGAAAGCAGGGACCAGAGAGCAAGGAAGCGCAGCGAAGCAAGGAGCAGGGTCCCACAACAGAAAAACAACGCACGAGCAGGGTGGGAAAACAGCGTGCGGAGGGGAACAGTGCAGGGTCCCATGGCAGGAGTTTTTTAAATCTTCCTTTTACCTAGAACGTGGGCTCCACGGCAGGAAGGAAACAATAACAAAAGTTATACTGTCGTACGGCTCCAATATCAACAGTAACAGCGGTTTTTGTTGGGTCAGACCCTTCTGCCTCCTCTATTTTATTCTATATCATTTATTTTGTTTGCTTCCCTTTTCAAAATATTCTAAACAAATCTTGGCAAAACTAAAACAAATATGGGTTAAACACAAACCGCTTCTAGCACAGCATACAAAATTGGTTCTATCATAAAACACACCTGGCAATTATACAATGACACTCAATCACAATAAGTCAGAGGGGAGTCTTGCAGTGGTCTTTCATGACCCAAATATATATGGCTCTCATAATCCAGCAGGTAGTAAACTATTTCTTCAATCAAACATATTGGGAGGTGTCGGTGTTAACACCAATCATCAGTTGTTGGGTCAAATGTTGAACTTTCTATATCAGGAGGGTTGTAAGCAGTCAAATATGCATACAACACCTCGACCTAAGAACACTACAGAAGGTTTAGCTGGGGTTTGGGAGGCAATCATGCTAGATTTTCTCCAAAAGAAGGCAGGTAATATAGATGAAAGATTGATACTGGTTAACGCAAAATAGTACAAAGATTTCTTAAGGCGCAGAAAGATCCGGAAGTTAAAACAATTACATAAGAAGTGTTTTGCAATGACCTTATCGCAGGTGAATGGAATCTCGGATGGGATTGACCACACTAATGTGGAGCAAACAGGACAGGAAGAGAAAGAAACTGAGAGGATTCAAGAGCAGGTTGAGACAAGAAAAAACTTCAGGTCATTGGTGCATCAGGGAGAAATAGACCCAATGAATAAAGTTGACAGCACTAAAGAGAACATAGAGGGCAAAATCTGCTACAGCCCAACTTCAACACTGCTAACATGGTCCTAGAAACTATATGCTGAGGAGCTCATGGAAATAAAAAAGAGGATGGAGGTCATATAAGCAAGGAGTTGGAAAGGAGAGAATAAAGTGTATGAAGCAATAGAGTACAAAAGCAAAATCGAAAGGGAAAACAAAATTCTATAGGAACAAATCTCAAACATGCAGGTCAAAATGGAGATAGGACAGCAAGAACTAGAAACCATAAAACAAGAATTGGAGCAATGGAGAGCAGTTGGAAGTCAGGGATCAGAATTCAGGAAAGAAGAGGATACAACACAATTAAAGGAAATTCAATCAGCCTTAGCTGATATGGAATTTAAAGAGTCTCAACTAAGGGCGCAGATAGAAAAGGCCAAATCTTGGTCTCGAGTTGTTAGCGGATCAGCAAACAAACAAAAGGGAACGATTGAACAACAAGTCAAAATACAAATAAAAGAAGAACAAGACAAGCGTAACAAAGTGACAAATATTATTATCAAAGGAGTGAAAGATTTCAGAGAAAAAGACAGAACTGACATTTTAATGAGAGACTTTGTTAGAGATCAGCTGAAGTGGACAGGAGATATTCAACAGGCAAATAGTATTGGCAAACATATAGATGGAGGGAGAGACAGGCACATACGCGTTACCTTGAAAAATGTGGAGGATAAGAATATGATCCTTCGAAACAGGAGGCTACTTAGAGGCACACACTTCTATCTAGACGAAGATCTAACTTTTTCCCAGCAAGAACAAAGGAAAGCGTGGGAAAAGGTAAAAACATCAAGGAATGAGAGGAAATGGGCTTGGCTGAAGAATGGGAAAGCCCAAATTAGTGAGTGTTTCTCAAAGGAGAAATAGGTATTTGGGGCCCCACAGGACCACTTAAAGGTTGTGAGTTGGAACTACAGAGGCTATCCTTGTAGAAGAGGTCCTAGGGTGGGGCCCATAGCAGAGGGAAACGATGTTATCATTTTTGTGGAAACGCGTGAGCATGATGGTTGCAAGGTGCCAGATTTTGAAGGCTATAGGAAATTTTTAATTTGGAATAAAGGGAATGAGACAAGCAAAGGGCATGGTGGGGTCACGGTGCTTATACATGAGAAGTGGTACGACATTGTGAAATTTGAAAAGGAAGACTCAAATAAACAGTAAATTTGGCTACAAATTATAGTGAATGAGATAACCTTTAGGGTGGTTGCATGTTATTTTGCCCCACAAAACTCCAAGATTTATAAGAGGCGGAATTTAGATAGGGAAGATTTGTATGCTTCTTTGAAAAAGGATATTTATGTATTCAGCATCACGGGTGAAATAATGTTAGTTGGGGACTTCAATGCTAGAACAACAAATAATCAGTCTTTGCAGCTGCTTGGCAGTAAAAAATGAGAAGATAACCCTATATAGTTGGTAGAGGGCAGCGATCAATCTTGGAAAAGAACATCAGAAGACGGTAATGGAGGTGTCTCACATTTTGGATCAGAATTACTGGGGTTGTGTAGTTTGTTTGGTTTGATTATTTGCAACAGGATAAGAGGTTGGCCAAATTTGGGGGTTATCACATGCAAAACATACAATGGGAAAGTGTGGTTGACTACGTAATTTGTTCGCAAAACCTCACAACTAGAGTTCTTGAGTTTGAAATTGGTGATTGCCCTATAGAGATGAAGTTTGATCGCATGCCTTTATTTGTTAAGTTGGACTTCGCTTCAAATAGTTCACACAATAAACAAGATTCCCACATGCAAAAGAAAGCAGCAAATAAAGGCAAGATCCTCTTAAATCAGGAAAACAAGAACATCTTCAAAGCAAGGCTTGAGAAGCAATTTCCTGAAATGGATAACCTCTCGGTGGGTGGCAAGGTTAAGGAGGAATGCGAGTATGTTAATAGTAGCTTGTTGATTTCTATAATCCACAAGGTTCTAAATGCATGTAAAAGAACGTGTAGTAAGATTAGGGCTACTAATACATTTCTAACAAATCCATGGTACGATGAGGAATGTAAGGTTGCAAAGAGCTCCATAAAAGGGAAGGACATTAGCAAAGAACTCAAGAAGTGGTATACAAAATTGATTCAAGCAAAGAAGGAAGAGTATGTTAAGACTAGAAGGGAAGAGTTAATATCCCTTGGAAAACATGACCCCAAAAAGTTTTGGAAAGAGCTGTAGCAAAAGAGAAAACAAATTGAGAACACTATTGCAGATGCTCAATGGCTTGAATGTGCAAAGTTTCTCTATGAATGGCCTCATGAGAATAATGTTCCTCCTGTAGTGAATACTTATGAGGAACTCTTCACAGTTGAAGATATCAAGCTTGGGATAAAGAAATTGGCAAGTGGTAAAGCTAGTGATATTGATGGGCTACAAGTTGAATTTTTAAAATGGGGAGCGGAAATCCTTGCACCTCACATTCAAGGTATCTTCAATCGTTTCATCTACGATGGTTTTCTGGCGGATTGGGTAACTAGTGTGGTTATCCCTCTTTTTAAAAGTGGTGAAATCAATAATCCATCTAACTACCGCACTATTATGGTCAACCCTCTTTTTGGCAAATTGTTCACGAGCATGATAGAAAGTAGAATCAGCAGTTGGGCAGAAGGTGAGGGGAGAAGGGCCAGAGGGCAAGAAGGTTTCAGACCTAGGCATTCCACCATTGACCATTGCATCACTCTTCATCATTTAATAGAGAAAATATGGGAGGAGAAGCTTATTGTTGTTTTGCAGACTTTAAGAAAGCCTTTAATACGGTACCTAGGGACAAGTGATGGAGCACAATGATAGAAATGGGTATCCGTGACAAGTATAGAGCACCAGTGCACATATTATATGACAAAGTTAGAGCCAAAATCAAAACTAATGAAGGAATGTCAGAATATTTTGGTAGTGACATTGGTGTTAAACAGGTATGTCCTTTATCCCCAACCTTGTTTGGGCTATAGATTGATAAATTAGAAACTTGGTTAAACAAAATGGATGGGGAAGGTGTACATTTGGTAGGGTATGTTGTGAAGTTTCTTTTGTACATTGATGATCTTATTTTAACATAAAAAATGGCTCAAGGTTTGAGAGATCGCTTAAGGGCCTTAGAGTGCTTTTGCCAGGAGGTTGGAATGCAGGTGAACATTACCAAAACCAAAATCATGATTTTCTCTTTAAGGAGAAAAGAAAAGCATATTACGTTCCTTTTTTAAGGCAGGCCTCTGGAAATTGTAAAAGAATACAAGTATCTTGGGATTGCTTTTCATTTTAAACTCAGTTGGGAGACTTGTCATGTGAAAAGGTTACAGGGGGGATGGAAAGCCTTGTATTTACTCCAAAATAGATGCAAAACGGTTGAACTCTGGGACTCAAAAACTAGGAAGACTCTTTTCGGTTTGCTAGTCACGTCGATGGTTCTTTATGGCTAAGAGGTGTGGGGTGGTAGCCTGTCAAACCGTGGTTGGAGGCAGTTAAAGAGAATTCAGAAGCACCTAATTACAAGCAATCTCAAAGTTAAGACCTTCGTACCTTATGATATCCTTTTAGCAGAAGCTGGGACTTTTCCATTGGAAGTGTTAGCAATAACTCGGTTACTTAGTAACTTAAAGAAGGTTGAAAACATGCAAGACCAGCGATGGTCGAAAGTTGTGAAGGATGAGGATCTTATCCGTAGAAAGAAAACATGGATAAAGAAAAATAATAAGTGGTTGGATAAATGGAATATTAAGCTACATGAGTGTCCTAATACAAATGTGGACATAAAAGTGTTTGTCATAGAGAAGTTTCAGAGTGTCATGTGATCTAATAACATCGATCGAAAAAAGGCTTACTATATGCAAGTGTTCAACCCAACCGGGGAACATGGGGAGAAAACATACTTAGGGGCTGCTATTAAAGGGAAAGCAAGGCTTCTAATGACACATTTGAGGACGAGATCACATCATCTTAGTTGCGAGACAGGCAGATGGAAGAGGCCCAAAGAGACTTGGGAGGAAAGAACTTGCATGTTTTGTGGGACAGGCACAATTGAAACTGAATGACACTTTCTCATGGAGTGCACAACATATGAAGATATTCGAGCTAAGTATGAAACCATCTTGAAAGTGGACAACATGAACAATCTATTTGAAGAGGATAAGGTCAACGAAACTGCGGGTTTGTTAGCCAAGATTCATAAAAGATCAGAGTTGGAAAGGATTATGGAAATTGTTTAAGGTTGAGTGTTCCTTTGGTCCCTTAGGTTGCTGGGCCTTGTGGACGTCATTATAATCATTCATTCATCCATTTGGTTCCATAAAACTAGAATTGGAATAAAAATATTTTTTTATTTTTTAATATTTCAATTTGTTTTTACTTTGTTTTAAATTATTAAATTTGTTTTTTAATTTTTCAATTTTAATTAATAAGGTTAATTTAAAAAAAAATTAATTAATTTTTTCAATTTTTTTATAAATACAAAATCATAAACAAGATAAAAACTTCAAAATAGCCATACATTACTATAATTTTGTCCAATGTATCTATACAAAATCATTATAAATTACAATCTCCAAGGTTTGTTCCCTCTCTTTTAACCACATTTATGCATATGGTCCCAACAAACAAGTCTTACTATAACACAAAGAAAACATCATAGAAAAATAATTTCGGCTTTCGTCATTAAAGCAATCTTGGCCCTAGTCGCCTCTCAAGCCTTGCACAACTTGCACTCATCTCCTTCATCAGGTATAGATGTAGATGGGGTAGATGTAGAAGGGGCATCATCGACCCACCTAAAGTATCCACATCCATTATTGCTCTACAATACCAAGTCTACTTTAGTTCTTGCTATAATGATTAGTTCATACATTATTTTTAAACATAAAATATATTTCTATTAATAACCTTTTTTCTATTTTGGCAACACCAAAATCGACGCCCAGGATTACTCGGTGTGTGCGAGGTCTTCAGGGCCAACACCACATTGACACATTGGCATATTCACCAAAGCCATCAACCTTATATCAATAATAGACCATAAATACTACAATGTGATTAATTTGAATAATTTGTGAAATAATCTACAACAAAAATAGAGTCCCACTAAAAAATGGTTAAGCATAATTTGCAAAGCACATAATCCCAAGAAACCTACCAATTCTAACAATAAACCATATGACTCTGTATTTATGCAAAAATAAAAGATAATCTACTTTACAATAATGATCTACCTATTTTAGAAGCATTTTAACACCTCAACAAAGATTGCACTGTCATGCAACATATCATTTTATTTTGTTGATTATTTTGTAAACAAGCCACTTCTAAACCTGCAATATACAAGCTCTAGGTCATGCTTCATATGCTCCCTCTTATTATTTACTTGGATGTAAGGCAACGATAGAAGTTTGAATACATCTCTCCAATACAAATCCCACCATACAAAGTGTATAGCAAAGTGCTAATACACATCAAATACAATAGCAAAAATACACTTTCCTTACACAGAGAGCAAGTTGAAAAGAATGCAAACCTTCCACAGTATAGATAAGCAAGCATAGAGGATAAAGAGTGTGCCATAGTATCTGAACATTTTTTTAAAATATGTCAAAACAACGTGTAGCATGTGTTATAATTAAATAAACTCTTTCTTTGTTAAAACATCAAATTTGAAAGTGGAAGAGATAAAGATTGTTCTTTCTTAGCAACAAATCATAGAACCTATTGTTGCAACAAACAAGGTGGTTGAAAGGAAATTGTTGGGGAAGGCTAAGGAAAGAGATTAATGAAGGAAAGATGCAACTTTCTTGAGCATGCTATGTTAAAGCCAATTTTATGGAGAGTTAATAAACTTTTAGGATTCTGCTGAATTTGAATCCAGGGAAGGTGTATTTCACAATCTAGATAGAAGTAGGGAAATAGCAAGCAAGTTATGGTAAAACTATGTTGAAATGGAGAAAACAAGTAAATAGAACTTGAAAACCATAATGTTCTCTTCGTGTTAGTTCTTTGGTTCGGTTCATCATTTGATCAAACATTACAGTATAATGTCTTACAGTTAAAAATCTATTTTCGTGGCACACACAAGCCACTAAAAATGCTAAATTTATGCTCACACGAAGGATTAAAGGTTCAATTATTAGAGGAGAAAAAAGGAGTGTTGTCTATATTGATAAACTAGGGCATGCCATTTCCAGGGATCAAATCATAGATCTATCAATATGCCATATGCATTTTCTTTGTCCAATCAATGTTGAAATTGTTTCTCCAATGGCTAAGAATCCAAACAATTTAGCTTGTATGTCATTGTTGTAGCCTATAAGAAGAGGTAGAAGGAAGCTAGTCGAATTTCCTCCAAACATGGTATGAGGGAAATATTGTATTGAGGAGGGACGTCCTTACTATTCTTTGAGAAAAGGATTTGGAATTGAAACAAATTTTTCATTAGACTATAATATTTATTGCCAATATTGCACAAAGCCTTCAAAAGGCCAAAAATTAAATGAATTAAAGTGGAAAAGTATAGGTCAAATTATAACCAGAGTTGCCTGAAGAAAATTATACATGCAACAGATATAATAAAGCCGCATCTAATGAAATATACAAAACCATGAGCATTTGGTCATGATGTTTCGATTGAAGCTCGTTAAGACTTGCTTATAATAAAAAATCTCAAATATGGACTTCAAGATATCAAATATTTTGTCTAATCAAAAGAAATTAAAAGACATTTAATTGATACTCATCATGAAGTGATGAAAATTGGAATGCAAAAACTATATATACAACTTAATTGGACCATAAACTGTCATGTTGCTAAGAATTTCATATAAACAACTAAGAATGTCACTCCATTAAGAATGTCATATAAACATGTCTCACAACTTGCATAACATGACCACAACTTCTCCTTTACTATGTTCTATTAAAGGAAACTTTAAAGTAACTAGAGTCCTCCCAACCTCATTTGAATATAATCAACGCTCTCCTCTTGAGTCATTCTCAAGAACCCTTTGCCTCTTGCAGGTTCAACCAAAAAAGTGTCATATGCCACAAGCATAGTACCTCGGCTAAGTTTAGGGATGGATTTAAGGGAATCATACACATTATCTAAATCCCCTTGATCCACTTTGATAATTCAAAGCTTACTGAGGCCCTCCTATAGCTTATTGATGGTTTCACACACCACATCCATGGAGCTAGCCATGCTTTCCTTCTTCCTCTTTGGCCTCCTTGATGATGATGCTGAATGAATCTGTCTACCACACGCACTAGATAAATTGGATATGGGTGTAGTGATATCCTCATCATTCAAATCAACAATAGTCTCAATAGCTGTAGTGATATTTGGTGCAGGAGAACCTAGGCTAATCCCTAGTTCAATTTTTTTATGTGGCTTGTACTGACCTTATCCAAGTCAGTATTGTATATGTTAGGCCTTAGGTCTTGTTCATTAGAGACAAGATGGATTAGACTAGGATCAATCCATCCTTGTAGTTTTGCTTTTGTTAGTGTTTAGTTCTAGATTAAGCCTAAAAGTGGGAAATTGGATCCAAAAGCCTTTAAGGCTTAGGAAAGATTGGAAATGTGCCTAAAAAGGCCTCTAGGATGTTTTTACATCATTTCATATCGACTATAGGTCATTAGGATATGTTTTACACAAAGATGCAAAAGTTGTCAAAATGTTGTCATGACAACATTTACAACTTTGCAAAGTTGCATGACAACATCTGTCAATATTGGATTCCCTTCAAAGTTGAGGATGGGTAATTATTGTTAGAATAACTAAGAGGGGGGGTGAATCAGTGGCCTCAAAAATATTCCAATAAATCAACCACAAAACTTTATATCTTAAATATAAACCTCAAGTTATCTTTAGTCCCACAAGATGTATGCCTTGAAATAATCTTAACAAATGACTATTGCTCGGAGTTCACTGTTAAACATTATTCTTACTGTTTACCAATTAACAGTCTGTCATTTACCGAAATGCAGTAAATAACTTAGTGTATACCGATCAATCCTGTTTTAGTAATGTGTAAAGTAAAACATGAAAGCAATGACTCATAAACACATTTGACACATGGGTTTTTAACGTGGAAACCTTGTTAAGGGAAAAACCACTTAGGACTGGTAACCCAAAATTTTCACTCTTTTGAAGTGAGCTTGGTGAAGAGCCAACCATGTTAAAGGTTAAAAACACACTATTAAGTGCGACCTCGTTAGAGGATAAAATACTAATAGTTTATCACTTGATATCTGGCACTCCTATGCTATCTCATGATAAACCTTTTGATACTCCTTGGGATGTATCTCAATATATAAAGGATTTGTTTAGATCCTACTCGGTTAAGAGACTTCTCTGATTCAATGGTTAAACTGAAATAGTAAATTTAAATGAATCTATCTACCACTCGCACTAGATAAATTGGATATAGGTGTAGTGATATCCTCATCGTCCAAATCAACAATAGTCTCAATAGGTGTAGTGATATATGGTGCAGGAGCACCTAGGCTAATCCCTAGTTCATTTTTTTTATGTGGCTTGTACTAACCTTAGCCAAGTCAGTGGTGTTTATGTTAGGCCTTAGGTCTTTTTGGTTAGTGACAAGATGGATTATACTAGGATCAATCCATCCTTGTAGTTTTGCTTTTGTTAGTGTTTAGTGCTAGATTAAGCCTAAAAGTGGGAGATTGGGTCCAAAAGCCTTTAAGGCTTAGGAAAGATTGGAAATGTGCCTAAAAAGGCCTCTAGGATGTTTTTACATCATTTCATATCGACTAGATGTCATTGGGATATGTTTTACACAAAGATGCAAAAATTTTCAAAATGTTGTCATGACAACATTTACAACTTTGCAAAGTTGCATGACAACATTTGTCAATATCAGATTCCCTTTGAAGTTGAGGATGGGTAGTTATTATTAGAATAACTGAGAGGGGAGGGGGGTGAATCAGTGGCCTCAAAAATATTCTAATAAATCAACCAGAAAACTTTACATCTTAAATATAAACCTCAAGTTATCTTTAGTCCCACAAGATGTATGCCTTGAAATAATATTAACAAATAACTACTGCTCGGAGTTCACTGTTAAACATTATTCTTACTGTTTACCGATTAATAGTCTGTCATTTACCTAAATGCAGTAAATAACTTAGTGTATACCGATCAATCATGTTTTAGTAATGTGTAAAGCAAAACATGAAAGCAATGACTCATAAACACATTTGACACATGGTTTTTTAACGTGGAAACCTTGTTAAGGGAAAAACCACTTGGGACCGGTAACCCAAAATTTCCACTCTTCTGAAGTGAGCTTGGTGAAGAGCCAACCATGTTAAAGGTTACAAACACACTGTTAAGTGCAACCTTGTTAGAGGATTTAATACTAACAGTTTATCACTTGATATCTGGCATTCCTATGCTATCTTCATGATAAACCTTTTGATACTCCTTGGGATGTATCTCAATATATGAAGGATTTTTTTAGATCCTTCTCGGTTAAGAGACTTCTCTGATTCAATGGTTAAATTGAAATAGTATATGATCTATTCATACATACAAATTAGACTTGCATATTTTTAGATCTATTGTAAGCTCATAATACCTTTTTGATCAATGTCTCCTTTCAATACCTTTGCTCCACTTCTTTCTGCTTGGTGATGTTGTGCTTCTTTATTGCTCGGTGTTTGCATAAATCTTTAGCTCTTTCCTTAGCTTGATTGATCAGGACTGTATGAATTTGTTCTTCACTAGTATACTCTTCAGCATCCTCTTCTCTATTCACCCCTCTTATTCACAATGAATTATCTTGTCTCTTTATAGACATGATTTCACCATTTCTCAGTCCTTGACTTTCTTGTTCTTGGCGTGATCCACAATTCTAGCCAATCTTGCTTTAAAACTATACTTCAGTTTTATCATATAGATTTCTCTAAGACAACTGAAATAAAATAGATTTAAAACTCTAGCTTATCTTTGGCTTTAACTTGTCGATGAAAACAATATTGACAACTAGTTAACTCCATCTTTAGCTCTTTCTAGCTAAGTCTTTTGTCATTTCTAAACTTCAGTTCTTTTCGGTGTTTTAACTCTTTGTTATCTCGGTCAACACTTCAGTTTTCCTCGAACATCTCTATCCGTCGGGGTTGTCTATCTGTCGGGTAACACTGTGATTCTGCTCGTCGGTAATGCTTGTTCGGGTTTCTTGCTTGGGTATCACTGTGAATTTCCTCTCAGGTTTCTCTGTCCATCGGGGTGCAATGATCGTCAGTTTTTGTTGTCACTTTGGTGAATACTAAACTTTTATGCATTACGGAAAGCATAACCTTTATCTTTCTGGTTCTTCAATGTCTTTGACACTATGTGTATAACCAATTAGATTACATCAAGTTGACATCAATGACAATACAATACATTAACTGATTTAATGTCTTGCATTAACTTTCTGCAGCTTGTTTATAATCAACTTAACATCTTCAAACATTTAATCACTTATAGTTCATCAATCTCTCCCTTTGGCATTGATGGCAACACACTACATTAATACTAATACAATATGAAATATATCAGTTGTAGTTCATCAATCTACCAATCTTATTGTCCTGTAACCAATACAAATGTCTGGCTCTCGGTAATCTCTTCTAGTTTAGATTTGTTTCTTGCAGAGTGTTTTCTTCAATCTTCATTGCCTTCACTGGATAGATGTAGCAGTTTCTGATTTTGTCTCCTCTCTGATGTTGTCTCTCCCTTTGACTGTTCCTCTCCTTGATCATCTCTTTTTCCTTTGACAACAAAATATAGAATACTCTCTCCCTTAAGTCATCTCTCTCAAGTTATCTCAAGTCATCTCTCCCTTAGGATAATTATGATGGATATTTCATATGTAATCTATCCCTTATAGGTTACATATCTCCCATTGACAACAATGCCAAAGTTATATCTGTAACATATAAAATGTAGGGATAAATAAGATGTTCCCCTTTTATCCTTAGATACACAAAGGAAGGATCCAAATTGATTAACCCCAAAGGAAGGATCAATGCATAAATGAATCCATCATTTGGAAATGAGAGCAAAGAGGAAGATCTTAAATTCCCTTTTATAGGAAAGAATGTGTGATAGGTTTAGGAATATTAAGAAATTTAATTAAAATAAATAGGAGAAAAGTATTAACCTTGAAATGTTATAGTTCTGAAGAATGCTATTTTTGGGCGTCTGCACTAAGTTTCTGGGAAATCTGAGACCGAATCTAGAATAGAAACGCAAGACGAACAAAACCCAGAAATATTTTTTTGTTCTCACACAGCTCGGATTTTGACCCTCAAGTCAATGTCACCATTGACCCAGAATTTCTGATTCTGACCTAGGGCAGAATCAAACTCAAAAGTCTTTGACTGAAAATCTATTTTCGGATCCTGAAATTTTTTCAAAAAGGGTATCCGAATCTTCACTTCAATTTGTTGTTCTAAACCTATACCTGTAATAAAAATGGATTTGTTTGTTGGGGGGAGGGGTTTGCCTTGGTCAACCCCTAGTTTTGGAACTAACCTCAAAGTATAATTGAAATTGCATAAATAAACAAAGCAAATAGAACAATTCACCCCGCTTATGTAGAAGCCCTTGCGGCGGATTTGAACCCGTGGATCCACAAGTATGTATGCACCAAATGGATGTAGAATGTAGAATGTAGGATGTATCAAATCAATTGCTTGTAGATCTTCAACACCAATCTTGAATGAATCTTTGAATAGGAAGAGGATTGGAGGAATGTGGATAGAGAAATCTTCAACTTAAGGGCTCCACGGAGCTTGAATCCTTCAATGGCCACCAATGGATCTTCTTGATGAATGAAGTGCTTGAGAAGTGCTTAAATTCTTGAGAATGGATGAATGCTTCAATGGCTACTTGGCTTGCTTCAAATCTTGCTTCTTCACCTTTGGATTTCACTTCTTAAGTCTTTGATAGTTGATGATCATGGTTAGAGAAAATGAGAGGAGAAAGCTTCCTTATATATGAATCTAGGGCTCAATCTTCTAAAGAGGCCTACATAGGAGAATTAAATTCCAATTAGACCTATACCCCTAGAAGAGGACCTATATTAAATATAATTTAAGATTTGTTGCTCCGAAGATTGAAACAACTGACCCGGAAGCCAAAATTAACTCTTTCCAAAGCCCGACATCTGAAAACCCTGAAAATCTAGAATTTGGACCATAGGTTAGAAAAAGGTCAATTCTGACCTAGGTCAAGGTCAAGGTTTACTTTGACCCTGAGGTCAAAGGCCCAATTTGCAGTTTGGAGTGTGAGAAATAGGATGGAAAAAGTGGGAAATGGGGCAGAATAGGGGGAAAAAACTAGATCCAAGTCAGAGACCCATTCATGGTGCTTGACATGACCCCAAACCACTTACTCATGGGCTAAACCAGTCTACAATGGGAGTTATTCCATTTTACAACTGTAAAATATCCTTTCACCTTTTTATAATATACTCCTTAAATTTCCCTATCCATCAACAATACAGTGACTCTGGTGTTCGGTGTAGATATGTACCTTTATGTGTACTGATGTATCTTTGCAGTCCATCTCTTTGCTTGCCACAACATGAATGATCTTCTGATTGTGTGTAGGCTGATGCATCCTCCTAGTGAGCTTATAGACTAATAGACAAGGGTCAGATCCCTAGTCTCTTTCTCAGGTACTCAAATGTATTTTTAGGCAATGGCTTTGTGAATATGTCAGCTAACTTTTCCTTAGATTGAACATATTCTAGTATCACCTCTTGCTCTTGCACTTTTTCTCTTAAATAATGATACTTGATTGCAATATGTTTAGTCTTAGCATGCATGATTGGATTCTTAGAAATGTTTATTGTACTAGTATTATCACCATAGATAATCATTGGTTCAAGAATTTTCATATTCATACCTTCCAGTAACTATTTGATCCATGCAATGTTGGAGCAATTTTCAGCAGCAACCACATATTTTTCTTCTACAGTAGATTGTGAGATGCATCCTTGCTTCTTACTGATCCATGTGACAAGTCTGTCACCCATGAAGAATGCTCCTCCAGTTGTGCTCTTTCTGTTGTCTAAGTTTCCAACCCAATCAACATTTGTATAGACTTGAAGCTCAAATTTTCCTTCTCTTTTATACCATAAGCCATATTCTTTGGTGTTCTTTAGATATCTTAGAGTTCTTTTGACAGTGGTCATGTGTGATTCTTTGGGATTAGCAGAGAATCTTGCAACTATTCCAACTGCATGTGTTATATCTGGTCTAGTATGAACAACATACACTAGTTTTCCAATCATTGATCTATACAAGGTATGATTTACCTCGTTAGACTTATATTCCTTTGTTAGCTTACATCTGGTTGCCATAGGTGTTCCAACTGGTTTGGAATCTTCCATTTTGAATATCTTCAGCACTTCCTTGATGTATTTGGATTGTGTGATATATATGCCCACATCTTGTTGAAGAATTTGTAGACCGAGAAATAATTTGATCTCCCTAAGCATTGACATCTCAAACTCTTTGCTCATTTTATTAGTAAAATATTTACATAACATATCATTTCCCCCAAATATGATATCATTAACAAATATTTCAATAATCAGAATATTATCACTATAATCTTCTTTTAAGTACATATTGCTATTTTCACTTGTTCTTACAAATCCAATGTTTATGAGATAGGAGTGAAGTCTTTCATACTAGGCTCTAGGTGCTTGTTTCAATCCATACAAGGCTTTGTGTAGTCTACATACCATGTTCCTCCTGTCTGGATCAACAAACCCTTCTGGTTGTTCAATGTATACCTCTTCTTCTAGTATTCCATTTAGGAATGCAGATTTGACATCCATTTGGTATACCTTGAATCCTTTTAATGCAGCATAAGCAAGTCAAATTCTTACTCCTTCTAGTCTAGAAATGGGTGCAAAGGTTTCTCCATAGTCAATACCTTCTTCTTGTGCATACCCCTTGCATACTAATCTTGCTTTATTCCTTGTGAATTCTCCATTCTCATTCAACTTGTTTTTAATATCCTTTTGGTACCAATGACATTCTTGTCATCTGGTCTCGGTACTAGTGTCCATGTCTTGTTCTTCTCAATCTATTCTATTTCTTCATTCATAGCACTGACACATTCTTCATTTTATAGTGTAGTATTAACAGATTTAGGCTCAAAATCACAAATTAAACATCTAGTGTTCAGTGACTTACTTCTTGTTCTCATTCCAGGCTTCTTGTCTCCTATGATCTGGTTTTGTGGATGGTGTCTTCTGACATGCTTGGCAAGTATTAGTTCAGCTCTTTATTCATCATTCTGATCATCATCTTGACCTCCATTCTGATCTCCATCACTTGGAACATCATTTTGAGGAATTTCTTGATTTTTAGTATTTGCGGCCTGATGCTCGGGTGCAATGTTCTGTTGCTTGGGAGTGATACACTATTGCTCAGGTAGAGTGTCAGGTTCTTCAGTATAAACAAACCTGTTGTATTCTTCTGGTTCTTTTCTGCTTTCCTCATCATTTTCTCTGCATATTCATCTATTCTTATATTTGCACTTTTAATGATTTTGTTAGAGGACTTGTTAAGACATTTATAAGCCTTTCTCTTGGTAGAATACCCTAGAAAGATTCCTTCTTCACTTTTGGAGTCAAGCTTTCCATTTCTATCATCTTTCAAAATATAACATTGACTTCCAAAGATTATGAAGTAACTTATATTGGGTGTGTATCCATACCATAACTCATAGGGTGTCTTTTTGGTGTCTTTCTTCAATTGTACTTTGTTCAATGTGTAGACAGCAGTACTGACAGCTTCCCTCCAAAATGTTTGAGTGATGCTTTTCTCTATCATCAGTGTTCTTGCACAATCAACAATGGATCTATTTCTTCTTTCAACAATCTCATTTTGCTGTGGTGTTCTTAGTGCAGAAACATGTCTTTTAATTCCATGCTCATTGAAAAAGTTAGTGAATTCATCATAAACAAATTCTCCCCCTTTATTTGATCTTAAGCATTTCAATTCCTTACCACTTTGTTTTTCTACCATAGCTTTATACCATTTAAACATCTTGAATGATTCTATTTTTTTTTTAAGAACATAACTGTCATCATTCTAGAATAATCATCAACAAAGAGAATGAAATATCTATCACCATAGTAACTCTTTGTTCTCATGGGTCCGCATAGATCAGTATGGACTAATTCTAGAATAGCATTAGATGTATGGGTTTTGCTCTTAAAACTAGACTTTTTCATTTTACCTTTTTAACAATTCTTACACATGATATGCTCAGGATTTGACATGCTCGGTAAGCCTCTTACTTTCCTTTTATTCCTTATAGTAATCATGTTGTCAAAATTTGCATGACATAATCTCTTATGCCACAACCACAAGTCTTCGTTTCTAGCCATTAAACAAGTGGTGTTTATATCACCAGGATAGAATAGGTTACCTTTTGTTTGTTCACCAGTTCTGGTCAACCTTCCTGATTCATTAAAGATATTTTCCTTTTTATTCTAAAATGCTACTCAGTGACCTGTGTCATTCAGCTATGAAACACTCAATAGATTATAGTTAAGTCCTTTTACCCAGTATGCATTTTCACATTTGATCAGATTGTTCAACATTATGGTTCATTTACCTTCAATTGTACAAGGTGAGTCATTACCCACCATCATAATACTCAAAAGTTTCAAACTTTTATTTATCACCAGTCATGTGGTGAGTGCAACCACTATCTATAATCAAGACATCATTCTTACTAACCTTAGATATGAGTGCAGTCTCAACATACCTTTCTTCTTCGTCTGAATCATCCTTCATTGATACAAATGCCATCTCAATGTCTTCATCAAATTTGGTGTTAGTGTCTCCAGCTTTTTTCTAATCCAGGTAACAAGCTTTCTTCCCTTTGTCATTGTAGTCTCAGGTATCTTTTCTGTCAGATTGTCAGTTGTTTCAGTAATCTCTGTTATCATTTCTATCAAACTTTTTTTCATATGTGTCATTACTTATGTCATCTTTTCTTTTGTTAGGACATCTAGAAACAAAGTGTCCAATATCTTTACAATTAAAACATACAAGTGGTAATTTACCTTTGTATCCACCTTTGCCTCTCTACAATCTTCTAGCCATTAGTGCTTCAATCTCATCAAGATCTTGGTCATCACTATCACTTTAACTATCATTTCTCAAAGTGTTTTTTATGACTTGACTTACTTATTTTCAGAGAAGATTTGAATGCAGACTCAATAGATGGTAAGACACTATTATCAAAGTTATTAATCTCAAATGAAATCAATCTACCAACCAAACTATATAGAGTGACATTATTGTTTTCTACTACTATCATTTCTTATATAGAAGACACTCTAATAGCATATACTGGCAGTAAGGTTCTTAGGATTTTACTTATCACTGTCTCTTCTTCAAGTACAACTCCAACTCCTTGGATAACATTGACTACCTCTTTTATTTTGTAGCTGTACTAAGTGATATTTTCTCCTTATATCATTCTTAGGTCATCAAATTTACCTCTTAGGCTCTCTGCCTTAGCTCTTAGTACATTATCATCTCCTCCATGTACCAGCTTCAATTTATCCCACATTTGCTATGCAGAGGTGCATGTTTTGACATCTTTAAATTCAGCATCAGAGAGTGAGGAAGCAAGTTCTATCATCATAGAATTATGCTCATGCTTTTCTCTTAATTTCTCACGTGTTTGAGGTCATGTAGGCAACACATATTCAGTATCCAAGTTTTGAGTAACATCATTTCCAATACCTAATAGGTGGAGTCTTATCCTGCTTTATCATGATGCAAAGTTGTCCTTGTTCAACTTCGGCACATCCCGTTCGCTCATCTTGTGATCTTGTACTTAGGTCTTGAAATCTTCCTTCTAAGCACACAAGCTCTGATACCAATTGTTAGAATAACTGAGAGGGGGGGGGGTGAATCAGTGGCCTCAAAAATATTCGAATAAATCAACAACAAAAATTTATATCTTAAATATAAACCTCAAGTTATCTTTAGTCCCACAAGATGTATGCCTTGAAATAATCTTAACAAATAACTACTGCTTAGATTTCACTGTTAAACCTTATTCTTATTGTTTACCGATTAGCAGTTTGTCATTTACCAAAATGCAGCAAATAACTTAGTGTATACTGATCAATCCTGTTTTAGTAATGTGTAGAGAAAAACATTAAAGCAATGACTCATAAACACATTTGACACATGTATTTTTAATTTGGAAACCCTGTTAAGGGAAAAACCACTTGGGACCGGTAACCCAAAATTTTCACTCTTCTGAAGTGAGCTCGGTGAAGAGCCAACCCTGTTAAAGGTTACAAACACACTGTTAAGTGCGACCTTGTTAGAGGATTTAACACTAACAATTTATCACTTGATATTTGGCACTCCTATGCTATCTTCATGAGAAACCTTTTGATATTCCTTGGGATATATCTCAATATATAAAGGATTTTTTTAGATCCTGCTTGGTTAAGAGACTTCACTGATTCAATGGTTAAATTGAAATAGTATATGATTTTTTCATACATACAACTTAGAATTGTAGATTTGTAGATCTATTGTAAGCTCATAATACCTTTCTGATCAATGTATCCTTTCAATACCTTTTCTCCACTTCTTTCTGCTCGGTGATGTTGTGCTTCTTTGTTGCTAGGTGTCCGCAGAAATATTTAGCTCTTTCCTTAGCTTGATTGATCAGGACTGTATGAATTTGTTCTTCACCAGTATAATCTTCAACATCCTCTTCTATATTCACCCCTCATATTCACAATGAATTAGCTTGTCTCTTTATCGACATGATTTCACCATTTCTCATTCCTTGACTTTCTTGTTCTTGGCGTGATCCGCAATTCTAGCCAATCTTTCTTTAAAACTATACTTCAGTTTTATCCCATAGATTTATCTTAGACAACTAGAATAAAATAGCTTTAAAACTTTATCTTATCTATAGCTTTAACTTGTCAATGAAAACAATATTAACAACCAGTTAACTCCATCTTTAGCTCTTGCGAGCTAAGTCTTTTGTCGTTTCTAAACTTCGGTTCTTTTTGGTGTTTTAACTCTTTGTTAGCTCGGTCAACACTTCAGTTTTCCTCGGGCATCTCCGTCCGTTAGGGTTGTTTTTCTGTCAAGTAACACTGTGATTCTACTCGTCGGTAATACTTGCTCGGGTTTCTTGCTTGAGTATCACTATGACTTTCCTCGGGTTTTCCTATCTGTTAAGGTGCACTGACCGTCGGTGTTTGTTGTCACTTTGGTGAATACTGAAATTTTATGCATTAATGAAAGCATAACCTTTATCTTTCTGGTTCTTTGAAGTCCTTGACACTATGTGTATAACCAATCAAATTATATCAAGTTGACATCAATGAAAATACAATACATTAATTGATTTAATGTCTTGCATTAACTTTCTGCAGCTTGTTGATCATCAACTTAACATCTTCAAACATTCAATCAGTTATAGTTCGTCAATTATGGTAACTACCTAAAAACATGGAAAATTCATATTAAGCTATGAGGAGTCCCATTTCCTGAGCATAGAGGATGTGATACATAAGATTTTGAATTTGCTAAGAAAGCTTTGTCTGCTGGTTTTTATTCACAATCGACTACTTTTGTGTATGGGTGTTGGTAGATGGATTTAATAGCAAGATCTAGTGTTACATTCATGTAGTAGGGATAGTTTTAAGCATCTTTTATTTAGTGTTGAAGTTTCTATGAGTTCATTGATTAGTCTTGTAAATTATTTTGTAATTAGTACAATTGTTGTGTTGACAGGGCAGATTTGAGTAAAATGGCTCCCCCATAGAATCCAACCGTGCATTTCATCATGGTTTGGGTGATTATGGTAGGGGAGCTTCTATACAATGTAAATATGATTGTAGGAGTCCATAGGATCAAGTTGGCTATTTTTAATGGCAAGCCCTAGGTGAGTCCTATGCACCCGGTTAAGTGTTTGCCAAAGAACTAATGGTGGTTTTTTGCAAGGGAATGAATGGGAAAATGGAACCAAGCATGGTTTTGTAAGCACAGAGGTCCTACAGATACCTCCTAGAAAGATTAGGCATTGTCTAATCCATTAAGATACATTTCTAAATAGAAATCACCAGACTGCACCAGAATAGCCTATTTAACCCTATTAGCCCTTAATTCTAGGAACCCACTATACGGAGACCCTAGATCCCTAGGACGCACAAAATCTTTAGTGTTTTTGAAAAGGGTGTCAGAATATCCATTTTTTTGGGGGGTTATTTGGGAAATTTGTGAAAGAAGTGTGAAAAACTTACTGATTAGGGCTAATTGACCTATTAGGCCTAAAAGACCAAATTCACCTAAGGTCTTGAGATCATTTAAAAGTATAGATGCCCTATCCAAATGGGATCATATGGAGTGAAAGAATTTGTCTTAACATGAATTACACCCCTTGCAACACTTGTGATGAAGAGAAGTTGAAAATGCACTTGGAGTCTTCCAAGAAGGAGTAAAGGATTGAAGTGAACTTTGTTGATAGATACCCCAAGGTGAATCACAAAAGTTACCAATTCATAGAATGGTGTTGGAGAACTCCCAGGATAGCTAAGAAAGGGGCTTGAAATATCCTAGAAGAGAGGGTAGGATCTTGTGAAGGCTAGGAACAGTAAGAGTCCTAGTTAGGCTTGTGAAAGCACACTAAGGGTATTGATATCAATATCCTCATCATCATTGAGATCGAGGGCCTCATCCATAGGATTCCCTTCTTTAGTCTCTTGAATCTTTGTAGTTGTGGTACCGTCATCTATATCATTCCCACAATGAAGGCCAAGTCATTGTAGTATTGGAACGACTGCCTCGTATACACTTTGGCATTTCTAAATTCTTTTCTCTTCATGTTGGCATAATGAATGAATTACTTATTTGTCTTTCATTACTAACTTACTAAGATATTTTTTGCTTAAATAAAAAGATTTTCAAGATCATGTTACCTTTAAAATCTCATCCCAGACCCTCTCAACAACATCCATACATTGAGTAGTCCCATTCCATGCAAAACCACTCATATTTCTCAACTCTTTCATAACTCTATAACCTTGCTTCTATGTTTTCAGCTTGTTCTTGAAGTTATCCTTTGAAAGATTCAGGTTCAACTCCCCATTGAACCTCCTTTCAATGGTGGTCCAAGCTTCTTTTTTGAAACCCCCTTCACCTTTTCTTCCAAGTTGGACTTTCTCGTTGAGCAAATCTAGAAACTTGTGTTCCATTTCTCTTGTCTGTACAACCTTGTTCTTTGAAGAAGCTATATGGCAGACTTGATATCATCATTCATGCTCATCAAGAGTGTTGTGTATGACATTGGAAGTCAAATTATAATAATAGGTCCACAATTTTGATTAGGCCAAGTAGGTCCTCTACTCCCACTGTTGAATCACCTACACCAACTGTCAATAATGTAAGTGTTGTTGTAAGCACTGTTGTTAATCATGTAAGTATTGTTGTTGATAATGTAAGTATATTTTTATTGAATAAAAAAGTAGATTATGCAGCCATTAAAGAAATGTTACAAATAGGAGAAATACATGAAACACTTCATAACTAAAACAACAAACCATCAATGACATAAAATACTTGAAAATACCCAAAAACGTAGCTTCTAATTTTGAAAAACATAAATATTTTTTTGTTGAGAAATGTAGAAATGGGCTCAATTGCATTTTCTTGGATATGTTGAGGTAGACTTGGGCTGAGGTCTCATATGAAACCTTTCTTTTAAAGATTCTAAATTGATAATTTATCTAACTAAGGGCTTTCATTGGAAGATAAACTATGAGTGGATGCACTTCAAACATAAAATAAGACTCAACCCAAATGTTAATGCATGTCAAGTTGCTACGCTCTTCTTCCATGAAATCTTAGTACAAAATTGACTATGATCAAATCTTTACATTGAACAAGGCATGCATGTTTCTGTATATCAATATTGTTAGATTTATCAATGAACATGTAATACTAAATCTTCCTAGTTACAAAACAACATTACAATGAAATACAATATAAAACAAGAATTTCAACATTCCAATATTTGAATTGAATTATATGATAATAAAGGTTAATGAGCTATAATATATAGCAGTTGTGTTTCCAAATCTGAAGAGGATAAGGTAGAGGTAGCACAAGAATTATTAAAAACAAGGAACGACGTATACCCATTATCACTTATCTACCTAGGTAATGAAGAAAAGTTATCTAAAAAAACTAATATAAGGTGCAATTATATTGTTACAAGTAGGATTCGATTTGAGTGAAAGCTATAGCCAAATGTGGGCTTGCAATCCAAGTCACTTGCTCTATTAGAATTTGTATATCCTACCAAGTTTGTATCTCAATTTATTGTATAGTGTCTCACATTGATGTGTCCCATGTACATAGTGTAGTGTACTCTTGTCAACATTTCTCAACAAACTAATATTTATGTGTTTCAGAAAAAACTAACTCTTTATATTATTTCATACCACTGTTCTGCAAATCTGAGTAGCTTACACCATTTTTTATTATGGTAGGATTTTTACAAAATTGGAGTTGCTTTATACATGAACAATACTCAGTATGCATTGAAAGCTATTCCACTATTTCTTTCACATGCTATAGTGAATCATATAAATATGGCAATAGTGAGCGTACAAAGAGAAGATTATTGGTGGAATTGATGGTCTTTCATTACTTTTCTTGTCTTAACCTCTATTTTGGGAATAATTTCATTATCATTGGATATCGTTCAAACAAAACACAATGATTAGTTATTGCATACTAGATATTTTTGGAGGTCACTATTATTATAAGAAAAAAATAGTGCAAAACATTATAGTAGCAGTGAAGGGACAAAAAAAATAGTGACATTAAACTGTGGAATGACAATCTAATGAATTTTTAGCACCAAAAAATATGTTGGAATCAAAGAAGAATATCAAAGCAAGAATATTAAACAAGCATATCAGAACACTGTGAGATCAAAATAGAGGCCATCAAGACATAGATTTAAATAGATCATTGTATGATGTAATTATCCATTAGTGCATGTTAATATTTGACATTTTAAAGACACAATTGAACACATTTGATCTTGTTGAGACAACTAACAATGTCTAAATTGTCCCTCAACCTTCCCTAAAATAAATTTGATATTTGTAGTCTTCCCACATCCTTCTTTCTATTTCTTCTCGAAACTTCCCCCAACCATCTCTATCACGCTGACTCATCCCATTAGTCTCAAGCATTGGTACATTTATCCTGTCACAATCATCTTCCTCTTCAATTTCTACTTCGGATGGAACATTGTTCTCTATCTTAATGAAGTTTTATAGTATGCAACTTGCTAAAACAATATTTATTTATGTCATGATTTGATAAGACGTCGCATGCCTCAGGATAGGAAAACGCTGCTTCAAAATCCCAAATGTACGCTCTATTACATTCCTGAGCGAGGAGTGTCGATGGTTAAACAATTCTCGTGGAGATTTTATCGAGTTTTCTCTTGAAAACTCCTTTAGGTGGTAACATGTACACTGATAAGGGGTGAGAAATCTTGGTACATTTGGATATCCAACATTGACTAAATAATATTTTCCTACATAAAAAAGTATATTGTTATAACGTTCTAACATTTTTTGTATGTTTCACTATATAATCATTTACAGTGTGATTTGACATACCAAGGGGAACTACCAATGGATATGATCTCAAGAGAGATGAAGCTAGAACTCAACTATCTATAATAAACCATTCCCAATGAGCAAGGATGTATTGAAAATTATAATCAATTGAACACGCACCCATAATATTCTACGACAATTTGCCTTTTCTATCACAATATTTATCTTGTATGTCGACATCGACAATGACTGGTATATGGGAGCCATAAATTACTCCAGCACAATCCTATAGTTAGTAAATTTATAATCAAATGAACTTCGGTAATAGGATTAAGACTCAAGCAAACAAGTTTGTACCACTAGGATATTTACCTTGAAGTAGAAATTGAAATGTTCCTTCCCACTAATTTATGGAGGAGCGTTTGGACCAGGGGTAAAAACTAATCCACATGGAGCGCTAAGATAGTTGTCAAGACCTTGTGGAAGTATCGGCTTACTGTCTCTCACGAGTTCCCAAAGTTATGGGCAATCTTAGAATTCCTTAGATTGTGGCCAAGGGTACAGAGGAACATCACAAGTAGTTCTTCTAACAATATGTGTATCGTGTCTCTAATGCTTCCTTTTTGCCTTAGAATATTGGCTAGATAAAAGAAGACTCATTATATTCATGCAGATTTGGTCATGACAATTCATCTCATTGGAATGGATAATGCACTTATAAAAATGAATTTCATATCTTTTGCGCTTACACATTTGTCTTCTACCTTCTCGTGTTGACATTGCTATGGTTGTCGTAAGGGTGACAAGAACAATTGCACGAACATGAATGACTCTGGTCTTCCTAACAATGTCTCCTTGAACATTTATATCGTTAATAAGATCCATCAATGACCTAAAACCAATCTAGAGATGAAGAATTTAGAGATGAAGTTCGTTGTCATTCATATTATTTCATCAGCAAAACATAATGCTTTTGTAGAGAACACTAATAAATTATTACATGCATAAAATAAATATGACACTAATAAATTATATATGCTTGCTCAAAAATAATTCTAGGACATGTTGTAGAAAGCACTTCAATTGAATGAACTAATGACGACTTATTAGTAGGTATCATTGCTAAAGCCATAACTCCAGACCAAACAACTAAGAAATTTTTATATTTGTAGTAAGTCCACCACCCTATATCTATGAGGTTGAAGTCATGATTTTTCCCACGTCGGGCATAAGTTCATCTATTACATTTAACAATAACAGGTCAAATAAAAAGTTAACAATAAATTTAAGCGTTGAGGTTGTAGATTAGATTTATTCTAGATCAAGATATAATCCTAATGAGCATACTTTTTCTATTTGAGCACCATACCCACTAGGTTAGAGTTCATTATCACTTGAAGACCCTAGTAAGATCTATGGGTATCTTATGGTCCACAAGCTTGAAGACATTGACTCCATCGAGTCAGTAAACCTGAAAATTAATGTTGCACAATTTATAAAAGCATATATTACATGGTACTGGGCACTGTGTTTGGTAGAGATTCTAGTTATGAATGAACATTAAATTATCATAGAAGTCTCTGACCACATAACAGTGCAAGTGACCATGTGTATCTTCTATGACAATGCATAAAAGGTTGGGATGGGTTTATTTAAAATTTGTGAAATATGTGATATATATAGTAAGCTACACTAAATAATGAGAGCGGTGTTTAAGAGAAGATAACATTGTAGAGTCCAAAAGAGATATAGTAATCTATAGATTAGTAGAGTAGAATGATCACATGGCTAGGCACAAATTTGCAAGCCCAAATCAAATTCATAAAAGTCCACCTAAGATAGCTAAGTATAAACAATGACATTGAGAAGGAATCCTCGGTCTTCAAGTAGTCTTGGCAATATGAGAGATGACACAAATATCATTTCTAGTAGTTTCAACACTCTCTGGAAAAAACCACACAGATCAGATGATAATGGGCATTGTGTCATTGTATAAGGAAGACAACAATGAGAGTTTTCATTGCATAAATATAGTAGATGACTACATCATAATCTACAGTGGATACAATGGAATATTTGATTTCCACTATCTTATGGAAGACCTAATGATATGGCATGTGATAAGCTTAATTTTCTCAAGAAGAAATTATATGACATGACATGTGACAAGATTTTCCAATCTAGAAGAGACTTTAGGGTTAAATTCCTTGGGATGAGATGTTCACATAATTTTTAATGTGATAATAACATCACTCAGAAGCACTTGTGTGCCTTATGAGTCGCCTGACTTCCTTATTACTAGAAAAATACGAGATAAAGGTCATCAAAGAAATGGTTATTCGTGCAAATTAATGAATGAAAAGATGATTTAGACCTCTAAGGGTTCAAAATCCTATGAAAAACTATAAATATGTAGTGTATTTATAGATTTAAGGTAGACACTAGAGTTCCTTGCACTATTTTTCCAGTGAGTCTTGATCTAGTAATATAAACTCAATCTTCCCAACAAAAAATGGCAATGTTGTGTTTCTTGGTTTAAATCATATAGGAAGCTTAAAGAAGGTTAAAGAAAGAGGTATTCTCCAAATATTCTCTAGCTTCATCAAGCACATTGCATAGCCTCTAAGCTTTTTAATGTCATCTAATGCTAAGCAGTCAACAATGCAACGTTGTTGTTTAATCATACTATGAAATGATTTGACAAGTATTTCAATTCAATAGACTGAAAACAAAACTCTCATCAATATAAACTACTGGTATTTTATCGTTTGAAGGAAAAACATAAAATGGCTTGGGTGATTCATTCCTCTAAGCCTCATATGATATGTTCTCGCTTGAATCACTCACATACACCTATACTGAAACCACAAACTTTGAACTCATTTCATCTAATCCCATGATAGATTTCTTGTTTGGGAAATGAGCTAACATAATGTCATTCCTATACAGATTGATTCTCGTAGAAACTGTAGGATAGAGAGAATTGAATAGATTAATAAATGAAAGATAGAAGAAGAAATAAAATACCATTAGACCTATCCTAAAGAAAACAAAACATGACCCATAATAAAAGGTAGCCTCAAGATTTGAAAAGAGATTAAACACAAAGGTATTAGGTAGGAAGAAAAGAACGCACAGGTCAAGAAATGAATACCCAAACTTGAAAAAATCTCAAAGCTTCATGAATGATTGTTAATCTGTAGAAAGCTTTGAAGCAACCAACGATGACCAGATTAGTCAAGCACTAAAAACCCAAATGCTAGAATTTTTTTTTAATTCAACACAAAATGGACTTCAAATTTTATCAAATTTGATTTACCCCCAATTCTTATGTAAGTGGAATTGGAATTCAATTTCCAATTCCACCTTTTCAGATGGAAAATTCAAATCCAAGTTTTGGAGGTAAATGAAAATTAACAAATCCCTATTCCTGTTTTATATTTTGAACCCAAACTTAGAAGATGTCAAATCCAGAATTTGACAATGCCAATTTCAGGTCAATTCAATAAAAAAAAGATAAATTATGTCTGACCTAGGAAAAATCATGACTTCAACCTCATAGCTATATGGTGGTGGACTTACTACAGATATAAAAATTTCATAGTTGTTTGGTCTAGAGTTATGGATTTAGCAGTGACACCTACTAATAAATCATCATTAGTTCAGTCAATTAAAGTGCTTTCTACAACATATCCTAGAATTATTTTTGAGCAAGCAGATATAATTTATTAGTGTCATATCTATTAGATGCCTGCAATAATTTATTAGTGTTCTCTACAAAAGCATTATGTTCTGACGATTAAATAATATGAATGACAATGGACTTCATCTCTGAAATCTTCATCTCTGGATTAGTTTTAGGTCATTGATGAATCTTATTAATGATATAAAAATTCAAGGAGACATTGTTAGGGAGACCAGAGCCATTCATGTTCTTGCAGTTGTTCTTTCCACCATTATGACAACCATAACAATGTCTGCACAAGAAGGTAGAAGACAAATGTGTAAGCGCAAAAGAGATGAAATTCCTTTTTATAAGCGCATTATCCATTCCAATGAGATGAATTATCATGACTAAATCTGGATGAATATATGAGCCTTCTTTCATCTAGCCAGTATTCTAAGGCGAAAAGGAAGCATTAGAGATATGATACACATATCGTTAGAAGAAATACTAGTGATGTTCCTCCATACTCTTGGCCATAATCAAAGGAATTCTAAGATTTCCCATAAATTTGGGCACTCATGAGAGATAGTAAGTTGATACTTCCACAAGGTCTTGACGACTATCTTAGCATTCCATGCAGATTATATTTTACCCCTGGTCCAAACACTCCTCCAAAAATTAGTGGGAAGGACCGTTTCGTTCTGTACTTCAAGGTAAATATTCTAGTGGTACAAACTTGTTTGCTTGAGTCTTAATCCAATTACCGCGTGCTCATTTTATTATGAATTTTGTTACTATAGGATTGTGTTGGATAAACTAATGGATCCCATATACTAGTCACTGTTAATGTTGACATACAAGCTAAATATCATGATAGAAAAGGCAACTTGTCATAGAATGTTATGGACGTGTGTTCATTTGATTATAAGTTTCAGTACATCCTTGTTGGTTTGGAAGGGTTCGTTGCAGATAGTCATGTTCTAGCTTCGGATTTGTCAAGATTAGATCTACTGGTAGTTCCCCCAATATGTAACATTACAATGTAAATAATTATATAGTGAAGCATACGAAAAAGGTTAGAATGTTATAACAATATACTTTTTTTTATGTATGAAAATATTATTTAGTCGATGTTGGATATCCAAATGTACCAGGTTTCTCACCCCTTATCAGTGTATACATTACCACCTAAAGGATTTTTCAAGAGAAAACTCGATAAACTCTCCACAAGATTTTTTTAACCCCTGAAACTCCTCGCTCAAGAATGCAATAGAGCGTACATTTTAGATTTTGAAGCAACATTTTCCTATCCTGAGGCATGTGACATGTTATCAAATCATGACACAAATAAAGATTGTTTTAGCATGTTTCATACTACACAACTTCATTAAGATAGAGGACGATATTCCATCCAAAGTAGAAATCAAAGAGGAAGATGATTGTGATGGGATAATGTACCAATGCTTGAGACATATGGGATGAATCAACGTGACATAGATAATTGGGGTAAGTTTCAAGATGAAATAGCAAGAAGGATGTGGGAAGATTACAAATCTCAAATTTAGTTTAGGGATAGTTGAGGGATAATTTAGACATTTTTGGTTGTGTCAGCAATGATAAAATGTCTTTAACTATGTCTTTAACTTGCCAAATATTAACATGCACTAATGGATATTTACATCATACAATGCTTTATTTAAATCTATGTCTTGATGGTCTTTGTTTTGATCTTGCAGTGTTCTAATTTGATTGTTTAATATCCTTGCTTGATATTCTTCTTTCATTATAACATCTTTTTTGGTGCTAAAAATTCATTGGATTGTCATTCTACAGTTTAATGTCACTGCTTTTTCTATCCATTCACTACTACTATATTGTTTTGCACTTATTTTTTTTTATAATAACAGTGACCTCCAAACATATCTAGTACACAATAATTAATCATTGTGTTATGTTTGAATGATATGCAATGGTAATGAAATTATTCCCAAAATAGAGATTAAGATAAGAAAAGCAATAAAAGACCATCCATTCCACCAATAGTCTTCTCTTTTTACACCAACTATTGTCATATTTATATGCTTTATTATAACATGTGAAAGAAAGAGTGTAATAGATTTCAATGCATATTGAGTGTTGTTCATGTATAAAGCAACTCTGATTTTGTAAAAATCCTACCATAATAAAAATGGTGTAAGCTTCTCAGATTTACAAAATAGTGGTATGGAATAATATAAAGAGTTATTTTTTTATGAAACACATAAATATTAGTTTGTTGAGAAATGTTGACATGAGTACACTACACTATGTACATGGGACACATCAATGTGGGACATTATACAGTAAATTGAGATACAAACTTGGTAGGATATACAAATTATATTAGAGTAAGTGACTTGGATTTCCAGCCCACATTTGGCTATAGTTTTCACTCAAATCCAATCCTACTTGTAACAATATAATTTCACCTTATGTTAATTTTTTAGATAACTTTCCTTCATTACCTAGGTAGAGAAGGGATAATGGCTATATGTCGTTCCTTGCTTTTAAGAATTCTTGTGCTACCTCTACCTTATCCTTATCCTCTTTAGATTTGGAAACACAAATGATATATATTAGTTCATTTACTTTTATTATCATCTAATTCAATTCAGATATTGGAATGTTGAAATTCTTGTTTTTATATTGTATTTCATTGTAATGTTGTTTTGTAACTAGGAAGATTTAGTATTACATGTTCATTGATAAATCTAACAATATTGATATACAGAAACATGCATGCCTTGTTCAATGTAAAGATTTGATCATAGTCAATTTTGTACTAAGATTTCATAGAAGAAGAGTGTAGCAACTTGACATACATTAACATTTGGATTAATTCACGTTTTGTGCTTGAAGTGCATCTGCTCATAGTCTATCTTCTGATGAAAGCCCTTAGTTAGATAAATTTTTAATTCATAATCTTTAGAAAAAAGGTTTCAGATGATACCTCAGCCCAATTCTACATCAACATATCCAAGGAAATGCAATCGAGCTCATTTCTACATTTGTCAACAAAAAATATTCATGTGTTTCAGAATAAGAAGCTATGTTTCAGGGTATTTTCAGGCATTTTATGCCATTGATGGTTTGTTGTTGGTCTACTATCATTTTGTTTCAGTTATGAAGTGTTTCCTAGCTTTCTCCTCTTTGCAACCTTTCTTTAATGGTTGCATAATCTAAATTTTTATTCAATAAAAAGATACTTATATTATTAACAAAAATACTTACATGATTAACAACAGTACTTAGAACAACACTTACAATATTGGCAGTTAGTGTAGGTGATTCAATAGTGGGAGTAGAGGACCTACTTGGCCTGATCAAAACCATGGACCTATTATTATCTTCTGACTACCAATTTCATACACAACAGTCTTGATGAGCATGAATGATGACATTCAAGTCAGCCATATAGATTCTTCTTTGAAGAAGGTTGTATGGAAAAGAGAAATGGAACACTAGTTTCTAGACTTGCTCAACAAGAAAGTCCTATATGCACCCTAAAATGGTCGCCTAGACTATGGGCCCCATTTATCATTTTATCAATTTATCAAATTCCTGAATTAATGCTTTGCAACATTTTCAATTCAAATCAATTTCCTTGATCAAATTGTAAATAATTCAATTATTTCAATATTTCCTAAGGTTTGATCATCTTTATTTAATTAAAAGATTTAATCTCCCTTTTAATTAAATTTCTCTTATTTAATTAAATTAAATTCCTCCCATTTAATTAAATAAAATTCTTCTAATTTATTTAATTATAAAGAAAACCCCTCTTTTAATTAAACAAATAAAAATCCCCACTTAAAGCACTTCATTTGATGAAAAAGGAAATAAATTAAATAAAAATCCCTTTTTCTTCACATCTTCCTAAAGTGGTGGGCTTTTTGCCTCTTAATCTTAGCCTTTGATTTTTGCCTCTTAATCTCAACTGTTCAATTTTCTTTATAAGGAGCCCCCTCCTTCTCATTTTCATATATACATCTTTTTCGTAGTATTGTTATGTTGCAGGTTTGGAGAGCAATTTTGGAGGAGAATTTGAGCACTCAAGCTTGGATATTGCAACTTCTATTTTCTTGTCTTCTTCTTGCATCCATGGCTATTCATGTAGATTAGATTCATATTAGATTAGAATCATATTTCTTTCCATAGATTAAGTTTGCATATTTCCTTTTATAGATTAATCTTGTATTGTTATCATTTAGATTAATTTTCCTTTTATGCATTGCAATCATATAGAATAGATTTCATTTCCATGCATTGAATCTCTCATTTCATGGTGTACTTGCATGGGCACAACTAGGTCAATCTGAGGGCCTCCATCACAAACCTTTGCACTCCATGACTAGAGAGTTATGAGTCAATATTTGAGGCCTCATTCTTGAGAAACCTTGGATGGAATGACCATAGAAGTGTGACACATTTTCATCACACATTTTTGGCACCCACTGCGGGGCATGATGCTCCTGATTTTCCTTTATTTTATTCATATTTTCAGATTTTCTAATCTTTACATGGTTATTTTATTGAAGTTTTTCAAGCCTAACCCTTGTGTAGGATGAGTTGAAGACAAAGCCTAGGGTTTTTTTGAAAGATTTGATCATATCTCCTAAACGGCTTGGATTTTTTATCTGATTTTTTTTGCAGGTTGGTGACATATCAGAGAAGCTTCGGTAAAAAATTTAGAATTGTCTGAGGTATTTTGAATTTTTTATAATTTTTTCTTTATTTTTCATAAAACCTTAATTTTCAGTGCAAATCAACATATTTTTCAGAAATTTTTACATTTTTGAAAAGGTATTTAAATTCTACAGGGGGTCCATTCTTTGCTTTTTAAATTTGGATGCAATATCATAGCTCATTTGATCGATTTATGAAAACTGGTTTATTTTGAAAAAATGGCTCCCTAGGGCACAAATGAAAAGATCTTTTTAAAATTCTAACATTTTTGGAAAGCTCTCTATTTTTTAATAGGGGTCTATTTTTTGTATTTAGGGTTTGGGATCTGAATTCATGGCATATAAGTCCAATCTTGTTGACTAGGTCAAAAATCAAAATTAAAAAAGGGCATTTAATGATTAGCTTGCACTTATTTTTCACATGGTTCAATGCATGATGTGAGTTGTCATTTGGATTATTTGCTGGTTATTATTGCTCATAACAATTAATTTTTAGATCTAACCCTAGGGTTTGCATAAGTTGAATATACATTGCATATCTTGTTTGCTTGTTTGCTTGTCTTGCTTGTTGGAGAGTTCGTGGCTTGCTTTTGTGAAAAAGCTCAACAAAAGAAACAATAAGGTAAAATCTACTAAGCGCGTTGCTTTGGACTTGAGGTATTTTGTTGATCTCTTTAACATTTGGATTTTGAAAATAAAATGAATATCTCATTTGTTTAGCTTGAGTGTTTTCTTGCTTTCATAGATCACATTTCCAATTGGTGCTCTAAAGATGGACCTAGATTTGCTTTCTTACATATATGTTTCACATAGTAATTAGGCCCTATGAACACTATTTGTGGCAATCTTGAGAGAGTGGGATTCATTCGCTTGTCTTACATGCGAAGCTCTTCTTGATGATAGCTCCCCTTGTATGTAGGGAAGGATTTGTTTTTATCTCATTAGTCAACTTGGTTTAGGCTTCAACTTTTGGTGATACTTTCTCTCTTTGGGGAGATTGGTGTCATTTGTTGTTGTGTGAACCTTAGATGAGGTGATTTCAAATTAGTGGGTCAATTAATCTTGTTTTCTATGTTTGGGTGAGGTGAAGAGGCTAGAGGATTATGCTCTTTTTCCTTTTGGGAGAATCAAAATCTTGGAACCCTTGAATCCAAACCAAGTCCCCATGTGGTGCATATTGTGATTCTTCCTTGTTAGGGAGGGTTAATCATAGTGGACATTCTCTTTATTGGGTAAACCATGTGGACGGAACCTCAAGCGGTAATAGCCATTTTTGCCATGGTAGCAACAACTAATGACATGTAACTGATTGAATGTTTGATAATGTTAAGTTGAAGATGATGCAAGACATTAAAATAGTTAATGGTTTGTATTGGCATTGATGTTAACTTGATATCATCTATACGGTCATGTACATAATGCCAAAGAATTCAGAAAATCAATGGAACAGAGATTATGCTTTCAACAATGCATAAAAGTCAAGTATTCACTAAGTGACAGACAACACTGATGGAGTGCACACCATCGATAAAGGCAAAGAAAAAGTCACAGTGATGCCCAACGAGTAGAAGACAGTGTTGCCTAACAAAGCAAAATCCTATGATGCCCAATGGATGGAGATCTCAAAGCTAACTGGAGTTGCACCGATGGAACTGGCAGTTGTCACCGATGACTAACTACAGAGTTGACCGATAGAACAGAGAGTTCAGAAAATGACAAAATATCTAGCTGGTAGAGCTTAAGGATAGAATTAACTGGTTGTTTTATTTGTTTTATTTTCCCAGAGTTAAGTAATTGATTTAAAGAAGATTTGTACAATTGGCAAGAAGATAACTATGGCATAAATCAGGAGTTAAAGCTGTAAATCAGATTGGCTGGATTGTTTTTAATGCCAAGAATAAAAAATCAAGAATCAAGAATTAAGGAACATCATGTCTATATAAGAGACAAGCATAATTCATTTTCGTAATCATGAACAATCAAATGCACATAAGGGGAGTGAATAGAAAGAGGATGCTTAAGAGAAACTAGTGAAGGATAACTTCATACAGTCCTGATCAATCAAGCTGAAGGAGCGCTAAAGAATTCTGCAGATACCGATAGACAGTGAAGCACAACATCACAAAGAAAAAATTGTGGAGCACAAAGAATTGAATTGATACATTGATCAGAGAGGTATTGCATTTGAATAGATCTAAAAATCTACAATTCAAGTTGCATTAGAAATAGGTCATAATGTTTCAGTTTAACCATTGAAGTATCAAGTCTCTTAATAGAGTAGGACTTAACTGTCTTCTATAATTGAGGTATATCCTAACAGATTGCCAAAAAGGTTGATTCGTGAAAGTATCATTGGATTTGCATAAAGCCTATTGATAGCCTAAGAAGAAGGTTGATTCAAGGATGGTAGCAAGATTTGCTTAAAGCCTATTGACAGTGTAAGAAGGAGGCTGATTCAAGGATGGTAGTAAAATAGATGTCAGATACTAAGTGACAACCTATATGTATAAAATCCTCTAATAAGGTCACACTTAACAGTGTGTTTGTAACCTTTAATAGGGTTGGCTCCTAACAGGGATCACTTCAGAAGAGTGAAAATTTGGGGTACCGGTCCCAGTGGTTTGTCCCTTAACAGGGTTTCCATGTTAAAAGTCATGTGTTATGTGTGTATGGTTTATTACTTTATTGTTTTACATTTCACATATGCATTTCTAGATTGATTGGTATACTCTGCATATTTACTAAGTATCGGTAAATAGTTTTACTGCTTATCAGTTATCAAGGAGAATAAGGATAGACAAGGTAAACTGACAGACAGTTAGTTATTATAAGTATTTCATGGCATGCATCTTGTAGGGACTTAATAATCTAAGGTGTATTGATTGGTGGTTAAAGATTAAAGGATAAATTTTTGAGGCCACTGATTCACCCCCCCCTCTTAGTTATTACTAACAATTGGTATCAAAGCTTGTGCGCTTAGAAGGAAGGTTTCAAGACCTAAGTAAAGATCACAAGATGAACAGACGAGATGTGCCCAAGTTGAACAAAGACAACTTTGCTTTGTGGCAAAGCGGGATAAGACTCCACTTATCAGGTATTGGTAATGATGTTACTCAATACTTAGCTACTAAATATGTGTTTCCTACAGGACCATTGACAGTAGATCAATTGAGAGTGAAGCATGAGCATAACTGCATGGTTATAGAGCTTTCTTCCTCACTCTCTGATGCTGAATTTTAAGATGTCAAGGATTGCACAACTGCAAAGAAAATGTGGGACAAACTGAAGCTTGTACATGGAGGTGATACAAACATTCTAAAAGCCAAGGCATAAAGCATTAGAGGAAAGTTTGATGATCTCAGAATAAAACAAGGTGAAAACATCACACAGTACAACACAAGAATAAAAGAAGTAGTCAATGCTATACGAGGTGTTGGAGGTACACTTGAAGAGGAGATAGTGGTAAGTAAAATCTTAAGAACCTTATTACTTGTATATGATATTAGAGTTTCTGCTATTCAAGAAATGAGAGTAGTAGCAAACAATACAGTTACTCTTGATAGCCTAATTGGTAGACTGATTTCATTTGAGATGAATAACTTTGACAATAGTGTCTTACCAAGTTTAGAGTCTGCATTTAAGTCTTCTATGAAAATAAGCAAATCCAATCATAGATGCTCATCTGAAAGGGACAGTGAAAGTGAAAGTGAAGAAGAGATCTAGATGAAATAGAAGAACTTATGGCCATAAGAATATAGAGAGGCAAAGGTAAATACAAAGGCAAGTTACCAATTGTATGCTTTAACTGTAAAGAGATTGGACACTTTGTTGTAAGATGTCATAACAAAAGAAAAGATGACAAATCTGTTGAGAAGAAATCTAATAGAGGTGATAACAAATATTACAGAGGTTACTGAAAATTAGAAAGAAAGGATGTCTGAGACTACAAGGATAAAGGAAAGAAGGCTAGCTACCTAGCTGCTTGCAAAGATGAAGATATTGACACCGAACCAGATGATGACATCGAGATAGTATTTGTAGCTGTGAAGGATGGTTTAGATGAAGATGAAAGGTATGAAGAAACTGCACTCATATCTAAGGTTAGTAAGAATGATATCTGGATTATAGATAGTGGTTGCACTCACCATATGACCGGTGACAAAGAAAAATTTAATACTTTTGAGTATTATAATGGTGGTACATTAATAATGGGAAATGATATACCTTGTCCAATTGAAGGTAAAGGAACAATAATGCTGAATAACCTGATTAAATGTGAAAATGCTTATTGGGTAAAAGGATTGAATTATAATCTATTGAGTGTCTCTCAGCTGAATAATTTAGGTCACAGAGTAGCATTTGAAAACAAGAAGGAAAAAATCTTCAATGAATCAGGAAAACTGATTGGTACCGGTGAATAGACTAAAGGTAACTTATTATATCTGAATGAAACTAATCCCACTTGCTTAATGACTAGAAACATAGACATATGGTTGTGGCACAAAATATTGTGTCATGTGAATTTTGACAACATGATGAAAATAAGCAGAAAAAGAAGTGTAAGAGGCTTACCGACAATGACAAATCTAGACAACATCATGTCAAAAATTGTCAAAAAGGTAAAATAACAAAGTCTAGTTTCAAAACCAAAGCCCATACATTTGTTGATATTCTAGAATTAGTCCATACTGATTTATGTGGACCTATGAGGACAAAGAGTTATTATGGAGATATATATTTTATTCTCTTTGTTGATGATTACTCTAGAATGATGAAAATCATGTTTCTAAAAGAAAAATCTGAAGCATTCAAGATGTTTAAATGGTATAAGGCTATGGTA
>MU224840.1:623364-660179 GCA_018584345.1 Thuja plicata | reverse complement strand
AGACTAAACACATTGCCATCAAGTATCATTATTTAAGAGAACAAGTTCAAGAAAAAGAGGTGATACTTGAATATGTGCAATCAAAAGAACAATTGGCTGATATCTTCACCAAGCCACTGCCCAAGGAAACATTTGAGTATTTGAGAAAGAGACTAGGGGTCAAACCCATGTCTACCAATCAGTAAAGGACTAAAGCCTGCATCAGCCATATATTATCAGAATATCATTCATCTTGATGCAAGCAAAAGATGAACTTCAAAGCTACATCTATATACAGAAAGGTATATATCATAATCGAGCACCAGAGCATATTGTTATATTGCTGATGGATAATGGAAATTCAAGGAATATATTATGGATAGAAGAAAATAGTTGTTTGACATAAATGTCAGATATTTGTGAGATATTTGTTTGGCATTATTGTCAAAGGGAGAGAATGTATCCATATTATCATAAAAAACTATTCATTATCAAATTACTCCAAATAGGGAGAGATCGTATCCATAGGGAGAGAATTTGTATGAAGAAATCACATACAAAGAGAGAGTTGCTGACAAAAGATAGAGATATCAAAGAAGAAGAACAGTTAAAAGAGAGAATTTGACACAAAAAGAGAACATAACACATCAGAAGAAGAAACATAGAAAGCTGCAAGAATCAAATCCAAGCTAACACAGAGCTTACCGACGGTCAAACATTTTTATCGGTTATCAAAATAACATGTTTGGTAATTTGATGAATCTCAATAATTGTATTTCATATTGTATTAGAAATAGGATAGTGTGATAATATAGTATGTTTTCATCAATGCCAAAGGGAGAGATTGATGACATGTAACTGATTGAATGTTTGATAATGTTAAGTTGAAGATGATACAAGACATTAAAATAATTAATGGTTTGTATTGTCATTGATGTCAACTTGATATCATCTGTACGGTCATGTACATAATGCCAAAGACTTCAGAGAATCAATGGAACAGAGATTATGCTTTCAGCAATGCATACAAGTCTAGTATTCACTAAGTGACAGACAACACCGACGAAGTGCACACCATCGTAAAGGCAAAGAAAAAGTCACAGTGATGCCCGATGAGCAGAAGACAGTGTCTCCCGACAAAGAAAAATCATATGATGCCCAATGGACGGAGATCCTGAAGCTAACTGGAGTTGCACCGATGGAACTGGCAGTTGTCACCAACGACTAACTGCAGAGTTGACCGACATAACATAAAGTTTAGAAAATGACAAAATATCTAGCTGGCAGAGCTTAAGGATAGACTTAACTAGTTGTTTTATTTGTTTTATTCTCCTAGAGTCAAGTAATTGATTTAAATAAGATTTGTACAGTTGGCAAGAAGATAACTACGAGATAAATTAGGAGTTAAAGCTGTAAATCAGATTGGCTAGATTGCTTTTCACACCAAGAATCAAGAATCAAGAATTAAGGAACATCATGTCTATATAAGAGACAAGCATAATTCATTTCCAAAATAATGAAAAATCAAATACATGGAAGGGGAGTGAATAGAAAGAGGATGTTGAAGAGAAACAGGTGAAGGATAACTTCATACAGTCCTGATCAATCAAGCTGAAGGAGAGCTAAAGAATTCTACAGACACTGACGAACAGTGAAGCACAAAATCACAGAGCAGAAAGCGTAGAGCACAAAGAATTGAATTGATACATTGATCAGAGAGGTATTGTACTTAAATAGATATGAAAATTTGTAATTCAAGTTGCATTAAAAATAGGTCATAATGTTTCATTTTAACCATTGAAGCATCAAGTCTCTTAATAGAGCATGACTTAACCATCTTCTATAATAGAGGTATATCCTAACAGATTTCCAAAAAGGTTGATTCATGAAAGTAGCATTGAATTTGCATAAAGCCTATTGACAACCTAAGAAGAAGGTTGATTCAAGGATGGTAGCAAGATTTGCTTAAAGCAAATTGACAGTCTAAGAAGGAGGCTGATTCAAGGATGGTAGCAAAATAGATGCCAGATACTAAGTGACAACCTATATATATAAAATCCTCTAACAAGGTCACACTTAACAGTGTGTTTGTAACCTTTAACAAGGTTGGCTCCTAACAAGGCTCACTTCAGAAGAGTGAAAATTTGGGGTACCGGTCCCAGTGGTTTTTCCCGTAACAGGGTTTCCACGTTAAAATCCATGTGTTATGTGTATGGTTTATTACTTTATTGTTTTAAATTTCACATATGCATTTCTGGATTGATTGGTATACTCTGCATATTTACTGAGTATCGATAAATAGTTTTACTGCTTATCAGTTATCAAGGAGAATAAGGACAAACAAGGTAAACCGACAGACAGTTAGTTATTATAAGTATTTCATGGCATGCATCTTGTAGGGACTTAATAATCTGAGGTGTATTGATTGGTGGTTAAAGATTAAAGGATAAATTTTTGAGGCCACTGATTCACCCCACCCCTCTCAGTTATTACTAACACTTGGTACAATCAGTTTTATGTGGGTGAAGTCTGTATCCACCGTAAAACATATTTTATCCCTATGTTTTTCAATTAGTTGCTCAGGGATCCTAGTTCTTTCCATCATCTTTTCCTTGAATTCAAGGAAGTATGCAATTATAACTGATTCAAAGTTATCTCCTAGTGACTTAATTAGTTCACTAATTTGTAGTGTCACCGACTTTGTAGTGTCCCATTTTAATTTTCGTACTGTAGGAAAGTATTCTTGAAAATAGAAAAATATACATATGATAAGTGATCTAAACTTACATGTGTTAGCCTTTGCAGACCTTATTGTGTTCATGTTCTCATCAAGTTGCTTTAGTAGGATCTCACACAGATCCATCTGAATTCCCTTAGTCACTATCTTGTAAGCTGTGCTTACTAATGTTGACGATATGGTGTTCAGCCTACTTGCCTGAAAGATCTTGTAACCAATCTCACATGCACCAAACCTCAATTCCTCATCGATGATGGTGTTAACCTTAATACCTCTGTTATCCCATTCAGCTTTTGTAATAGTTTCAACTTCCGGCCTGGAAGGATGCTTGTGAGCCTTAGGCTTGTCAGTTATTGGATAACCAGTGACAGCATGAGGGACATCCTTAGTGATTTTTTTGGGTTGATCCAACCACAACTTCTGATCATGCATTCTGCTTAGTACAACCCTGATCCAGTCAATTTTGAAGTCCCTCAAGAAATATAGGGCATTGGTTATTCCCTTCACTTGCAGATGCTTATGTTCATCTTTTAGGTTTCCTTCTACATCACAAAGCTTCTTCTAAGCTTCATCCATTTCCAGATAACCTATTTCAGCAATCTTACAGTTAAGATAAGACCTTATGTCCTCTATTAACAAAACCCCAGGTGGAATCTTAGAAAATGTGCCAGTTTCATCAGGCTGCGATGCAATCTTCAGGCATATCTTATACTTGTGCTCCACACAGGTGTTGTTCTTAATTAACTTAACCACATTCTTCTTATCGTTCTTGATCTTAGCGGTTCTTGAAGTGGTTGCCATCATTTTTCAAGTTTTAGGGCTTTCTTGAAAATAACGACAGAGTTCTTTCGATGCCCTTGATACTTACTTTGATCCGTGATACTAGTTAATGATCTATTTGGGGTGCCCTAGATCGAGTCGAGGTCACTCTTCTTTCTTCTCTTTAATCATTCTATTTTTTCTTTGCTTTTTCTTTTCAAATCGTAGGTGAAAAATGAAGTACTCCCGTCAAGTATTTATAGACTTTTGCCCTAAGTCTGTCATAAATGCTCAACGAATCGTCAGGTCATGAAGACAAAGTTCATCGAGAAGACTTTCAAAATCATCATTAGGGTTGTCAGGATGCTCAAGATGGCTATTAAGAATTTTTCTTTTATCGACGGATATCAGTATTATGTCATGTCAACTTTAGAACTTTTCTTTCTTACCGACGGGTGTCAGGTTACACTAGCAACTTAGCCATTTTATGTGTTGATTGACAATTCTCGGTAAGTGTAGACAAATCATCCATTTTGTTCACCGATAATTTTTGATATGTGTATACCAACGAGGTTGTTTTCTCAAAATTGTAACAAGTAACATAATATGCATCTTTATTTATGCAGATTTTGACTATGTATCAATTTGTATAATGGAACTGATGCAAAATATGACTTGGTGTAGTGTAGTTCCATACTTACTTGTTCAACTTAAGTGGGGGTGGTGATGTCACTAGATCCATTGGATGGGATGTCACCATTTGCATTGCTTGGTCCAGCTTCATCATTGCTTGAAGATTTTCTCCACATTTTGTCTTTAGCCCTCCAGATATCTTCAATGGTGTTTCCATTGGGATATGTGCTTGTCTCTGTCATTCGGTATTTGCAATATTTGTTGAGATGACCAACTTTGTGATAGTGTAAGCATGCCATTCCAGGGTTTAACCAACCTCTAGACCTTTTGGTCCATGCCCTTATGTAGTTTATAACAATGTGACCATATATACCACATGCTTTATAGTTTGTCCATGTATTGTAGTCCCATACATATTGATTACTGACTCTCTTTGGTTGATAGGGATTTTCTTGAGCTTTAGGCTTCCATTCTTGCCTTTTCTTTTTCCAGCATTCAAGACTTGTGTGCCCATTCATCTTGCATGTAGGACAATATTTGTCCATGTAGGTTTCCTTCTTTGGTTGTTCCATTTTAAACTTACATTCATATGCTTTATGTCCTTTCTTGTTACATTTATAACATAATCCTATGAATGAAGATGTAGATTTAGGAATACCTTTCATTTTGCCTCTACACACATTTGATGTGCGCCCTTGCCTTCCATAGTGTTTGCATGTCAGCTTTCTTGGTCTTAGATTTTCATAGACATTCTTTGGATTGGCTTGTTTTGATGATTCTCCATTTTCGGTAAATCCTAGACCATTGTTGTTGTTAACTCTTCATTGTCCCTCAAGAAAATCATCCATTCTTTTATTGCACTCTTTAGCCTTTTTGATAACTTCATTATTTTGTTGCTGAATTCTAACCTCATGCTTTAGTTTTTCATTCTCTTCTCTTAGTTCACCGATAGCCTGTACTCTTTCAATGAGTTCTATATTCATTTTGTTTGCTTCTTGACTCATAAGAATAATCTGATTTGTAATCTCATGGTGATTCTCAATATGTCTTTGAATTTCTAAATCCTTCTTTTGTAGTTTATTTGTAATCTTCCTCCTGTCATCAATAGCTAGTGTTCTTTCTATTTCAGCTTGTCTAGCAGAACTCATCACATCAATCATTCTTACCATCTGGGTCTCTTGACTGATTTGCAACATCTTTATTTGTTCTGTCAGATGTTGTTTGATCTCCTTTAGACTTATGATGTTCTCTTCTAACGTGTATGATGCATTACTTGTTTTTGATCCTGAAGATTCAAAGAAATATGGAATCTCTTCTTCTTGATAATCTTTTTCATTTCTCCGAGTTGCCATACCTTTCCTCTCATTCAACAACTCTCTCATCTTGACTCTTGCTTCTTTATAATATTTATAGAACATCTGTATCTCAATCTTTTTATTCTCAATATTCTTATCAAGTTTGTACTTCTCCATTGTATGATCTTTTCTCTTAAGCCTTTAAGATTTCCAAGAAGAGACTTAGCTTTGATACCAATTGTTGGGATTAATGGGAAGTAGTACTGAGAGGGGAGGGGTGAATCAACTCCTCTAAATTTTTTAACTCCTTTCACCTTTCATCGCTAGTAATCATTCTTTACTGTATTATCGACCATTACTGATGTTCTTCTTATGCATGTAATATTAGTTCATAATCTTTAATTGTTTGCAACATTCATAGAAACATTCATGAAAGTAATAAACACATAACACAAGATATGATATCGCAGAAAACTCTTGTTAGGAAGTAAAAACTGCGGTGGGAATGACACCCACAATACTTCACTATCTGCAGAATGGAAGGGAGCTAGTAAAGGCTTACAATTGATCACTTCTAATGATCTACCCTATTAGGAGTATTAAAATGGAGACCGGTTAAGATCTACTATGTTAAGAGCTTTAGCAACACTGATTTAAGTCTGCACTCAGTTAAGAGATTTACAATAGGACTGTTAGGTCCACCTTTCTTGAAAGGATTTCTTAAGTGTACTACACTTGTTAGAATGAGTAAAATATGTTGACCTGACTGTATACAATCTATTATTTCTGATCACAGATCCATTAAAGCTCTCATAATAAGAATATCACCTATAGTGATTGATGAATACCTTTTCTCTACTTGTCGGTAGCCTGTGTTTTGTTCTTGAAACTAATTTGATCATTTTCTGTTCTTTTGCATGAATTCTCTTATCTGATCCTTAGATGCTCTTAGTGGCTACAATCATCATCAAACAAAATGTTCACAATAGATTGAGCATCTATTTATACAAGTATTTTGACCTATTCTAGAATCACACATTACAATGTTAACTCTAGATCCAAGGTTTACAACTTGACCTTGATCTTTAGTTTGCATGTTTTAAATAATTAAAACTAATTAAAATAATAATAATTACATTTCTTACTCCACACATAATAGATTTAAAACAAATCAAGAAGATAAATATACAACTTCAGTGTTTTATCTGACGTGGAAAGTCAGATCCACTTTTTGCAGGATGTAACTGACTTTCAGTTCTTGGTCGTTGGGTTGAACTGAAAGTCTGTCAGCATTCCTTTGTTCAACTGATCGTTAGGTTCCCTTCTTCTGTCAGGTTACTCTCTTTTCTCTTTCTTTGGGTTGCACTATTGTTACTCGTCGGGTTCCTTTATCCTTTTTGTCATCGGGTAACACTGAATAGTGTTTGTTGGGATGCTTTGAACTTGGCAGTATCGGGTAACCTTGGCATCGGGTTGTGTTGTGCCCAATCTATCGGTGTAGTGTAAACTAATGGTGTAGATCATGTTTTTCCTTGTATATACTAATGTAAAATATAATTCCTTCAACCACTTCTGATGGGCTACCCTGTTAGGAGCAATAAGGACTGTTAGGTCCACCTTGTGAAAGGATTTGTACAATATAATTAATTATGCAACTCTATTAGGAGATTTGTAAAGGACTGTTAAGTCCACCTTGTTAGAGGATTTTGCTAATGCACCTATTAGGATGAACTAGTAGATGATCTTCAATGCAACTCTAATTTTCTGAATAAGATCCAATGATATAAAAACTGATCACCTGAATGTAATATATGAGTCTCCATTGTTCCTTATACTGCTGTAGCCTTCGTAATCAGTCTGCCACTTCATATTCACATATAGACTTATTTCACATACTTTTGGATAAAAAAAATACCTTACATATATATCTTATCCAAATCAAATACCTCTGTAAGTCAGCTTCCATGATATATAATAATATCAAACAATATAAGCTAAGTCGACCCAAAACAGTTACTCGGGTCCAGTAATCAACTTGGGCAATATACTAGCACTCGGGCATTATGTTGTCACTTGAGAAATATAGTAAACTTTGGCACTTGGGATACACTATGTACTAGGGTAATATTGATCACTCGAGTAATATTGATTATCACTGTTTGCTTGGTCGACACTGCCACTACTTAGGTTACACTGTAACTGCTCAAGTTGCACTTCAAGCTGTTGGCTCGGTCAACTCTATGATGACTAAGTGTTTTAGCACTAATTGACAACATGTCTTTCCATAAGGTCATCAATCTCCCCCTTTGGCATTAGTGACCAAAAACTCTTATCTTACCAAAAACTGCTCAAAATGCTTAGTCAAAACTCCCCTTTACCATCTGCTTGGGTACTTGCTTGGGTTTTGACAACTGCTTTGCTGCTCAGTTACAACTGATTTTATTTTTTATTTTTCAAAATTGTTTTTGTAACTTTGCTCTATATATATCTTTTCTTCTCTTCTCTTCTGTACATGTATTTCCTTATATGTATATACAATAAATTTTCCCCTTGTTTTTGACACAAATGCCAAAAATATATCTACAATGTAATACCAAAGTAGGATAGGAAATCACTATGTACCTTCAAAATTTGAGACAAAGTATTGTCTCAATTGTCTTGCAACACCTTCAGGATGTGCAACTCAATCTATATCTCTGCTAACAACTCCATCACAAGCTTAGTATCTGAAAAGTTGTTGTCATGTATGAGTGTCTTGGCATGAGCTATATGTTTCTACATTACATCCATGTGTGGAAGGAGTTGGCTCTACATAGCTGTAAGAGATTCCCTTGTTCTTGCTTCCCTTAGTAATTCTGCCTACATGTCAGTCAGATACTTGATCTTCACAAAATGTGCTGAACTCAAACTTGGGTTAAGTGCTAACTAGTTTTCACTTTCCTTCAAATCTGTATCTATCTTTATCAGCTTTGTCTTGATTTCCATGGTAAAGTTTGAAGTATCACTAAACTTTACAAATAATGAAACAACATAATTTACTGTGGTTTCTAGAGAGCTAATGAGAGTGTTTAGCTTCACTTGGTCAATTGGAATCTTACTTGCAACATTCTCTAGAGCCTTAATCTCAAAATTTTGTTCTGCCTTCTGTAGCATTTTCTCATGACCACTTAGATATTTATTGAACTTGTGAAATATATCAACAAGTTGATCCATAATAGAGTCATTCTCATCAACTTATATTTCTAGTACATCTAGGAATATACCTTTTATGTCCTCTAGCACTTTGGTTCTCTTCTTTTATGCTCGAAGCTTTTGTTGTGTAGCTCTTTTCTTCCATAACTCCCCTAGTATATCCATCTGCTCTACTATCAAGTTGGATAGATCTGAATTTGGAATCACAATATCTTTCTCAAGATCACTATTCAGTATCTATTTCCTTCCCTTTTCCTTTGACCTTGGGATTGGGTGATGGAACAATTTCCTTACCTTTTCCACTATCATCCTTGACTTCAGTATCCAGTGGATCATTAACTTTTACTTCACCAACTGTAGCCTCAATGCTCACTGTAGAGACATTTATAGTGACCTTTTTTGAATCGGTTAGGCTTAGACCAGTAGTAGGTGGAGCCTGATGCTCGGTTCCTACTAGTCCAAATGTAGATTCTGTAGTCTTATCCTTGCTCAGAGATAGGATGTTCTGTATAGGTGATTGGGGCAGGGATGTCATCACTTCTATTGCTATCTTTTCTGCATTGGATTCTTTAATAGTTTCCACCTCAGGTAATTCTTCATCATTAGTCTTTACCTTGGGGTATGTACTCGGTACCTTTGCCTTATCATCTTCCTTGATTTCAAAAATGGAATTCCATACCATTGTAGCATTCTGCACAACATCCTATATTCTCTTGTTTAATATATGAAAGGCCCTGAACCCTGGAGTGTGATTGTTGTCATATTTGGTCATGGCCTCTTTAACCTCTTTATTAGTCATAGTAGGCATGACTTGCTTCAAGGTCTGTTGTCTAATATCCTTTTCTGTTTGAACTATATTGCTCCAGGGAACATATATTGCTTTGAATAGATCTTCAGTCATATGACTTTTTAATTCAGATGGATCATACTTCTATCTTTCCATTTTCTCTACGACTTCTTCCTCAAACTACTTATGTTCATCCTTAATTCTGGAAGCATATTTCAACAATTTTAGAGTACTCATACCACTGCCTCCTTTCAAATTTCTCAAAGGTAGGTGGTGGCTTCTTAAATATCACTGTATCTTCTTCATCTTCCTTAGGTAACATAAGTTTCCTTCTAGATCTTCTTGTAGTGATGATAGGGGTAGAGATCTTTGTTTTCTGCTTAGGGGCTACCTTCTTCTTCTTCTTCTTCAGAGGTTTTTCTTCTATTTATTCCTCTTCCTTTTTAGGTTCATCATATTCTATCTTAATTTCATCTTCTTTGCTTTCTATGATATAAGGAAGAGAGTCTAAAGTCTTGCCATACTTATTTTCAAACTTCTCCAACCTCTTCTTTCCTCTTTTCAAGACCTTAGGAATCTCAATTTCTAATGAAATTCTGATCTTGGCTTCTTCATAGGTATCAAACTATGGTGCTTTAGGATCAATAGGATCATTCACAAGATCTTCAATGATGTCTTTGGTCTCATCTATGTTAACCTCATATGGAAGAGGTTTCAGCCATGCAACCCTATGTTTAACTACCTAAATGTATACTTTATCATAGTCAACTAGGAAGCAAACATCATCTTTTTAGTCTTCTACCAATTGTTTAGGAATTCTATATCTATTCTGCATCTTCTGTTTGAAATCCTCAAAGTATGCATCCATGATGCTCTCAAAATTGTCTCCTAATTATTCTATGAAATCATTTATCTGATAAACTATGGGTCTGTCCTTCTTCCAAACAACTGTGCCTTTGGAAGGTAAAAACTCCTGAATATAAAAGAATATGTAGACTAGAAGTGAACCAAACTTACATGGATTGGTCTTTGATGCCCGTATGCTTTCCATGTTCTTGCTCAATTGGATGAGCTGCAACTCGGCAAGGTCGAATGAAAGGTTGTTCTTGACCACTTTGTATGCCAAGTCCACAACTCCACATGGTATGATTTTTGGTTGGCTAGAGCTATAGATTTTGTGCATAATTACATGAATCCAAAACTTTAATTCCATGTCTGTAACTCTATTTAATCTCATGCCTCTTCTGTCCCACTCGGAAAGAGTCTTCTTAGTTAGGTCATCCCGGGGTAGGGTTTTGGTAGCTTTTGACTTTTCAAGCATAGGATACCCTATAATAAGTGTACCATTGTCTTTCTAATCTTTACTGGTTTCTCTAGCCATAGATGCATGTCATGAACCTGGCTTAGAACAAAATTAATCCACTTAATTTTAAAGTTCTGTGGCATGTGCATGATATGAGTCAAACCCTTGACTTCAAGGTGTTTATGTTCTGGCTTCAGATTCTCATCTTCACAGAGTTTATCATATGCTTTATTTATTTCCAATGTACCTAGATATTGAATGGTGCAATGATAAAAGGCTCGGATGTCGTTGATCAACAAAACCTTTAGAGGAATTAGGGAATGAGATCCCATCAGATCTATCTCCTCTGCAATCGCTGGATGAAGCTTAAACTTTGGAGGTTTACAGACAACATTCCTCACCAACATCTCAGATCCTTTCTTAACCTTGTTGTTGGATGCAGATGCCATAATGCTCAGAGGTTTGATAAAACTTCACAACTTAAAGCTTTCAAACACAAATTCGCTCTAAATCACTTAAGGCTCTAAATCGCTCTGTAAACTAAAAACTTTGTAAACAATAACTCTTCCAATTAATCTTTTATAAGAGATCTTATCATTGATTTTTCATTAAGTGCTTTGTACATAGTAGCTAGCATAGCTCAGAATGAAGCTCGGCGAAAACTAACTTTTGCATCCTCAAAATCATACAACCCGACTTAACTCGGTTAAGCTTGTGTAACTCGGATGTAACTGAGATCCTGACTCGCTTAAAACCATAATGTTTCCTAGTGCATCAATATGCTTATTTGGACTTGCTAGCATTTCTGGAACTGATGTATGATGGCTTGTATGCACAATTCTAGTTGTCTCCTTGCATATTTATTTAGAGATGGTATATCCACCCAACTCACTACTTTGGGTGCCATTCGATCCTTCATTGTTTTGATCTAAATTCTCAAGAGATTTCCTTACCAACTGCTGACTCATCTAAGTTCTAATTTCAAAATTTTTTGCTTTTCCTTTCACAAAACCAGTATCCAATTTTTCTCTGTTCATGCAATTCTTTCTTAGATGACCGAGTTATTTACACACATAACATCTCTTAGTAGGATTCCTTTTTCTGAGGTGAGTCTTTGCACAATTTGCACCAATATGCCCATAGTCACCACAATGACAACATCTTCTCCATGTGTTCTAATCCCAACCAAAAATTTCTTTAGCTAGTTGTTCAGTGGGGTTCCATGTCTTAGTTCTGCACTCAGAAGATTTGTGACCTTGTTTGTTACAATTGAAACATTTTTCTTCAAACTTAGGTTTCTCATTACATTCACTTTTCCTATGTCCATGTTTGTTGCATCTGTAGCATTTACAGTTAAACTTTGACTTTCCATTTCTCCATCACTTATTTTCTATGTGCCCTAACTTGCCACAATGATTGCAAGTAGGTTTCATGTTCTTTTGAGTTCCTTGCTATGAGGATTCACCTTGTTCAGTATAACCTAATCCAGTCTATCCATTATGCCTAATTTGAGTTTTCTCTGTCAACTAATCCATTCTTACCTATGAATTCATCATACTCTCATTGGTTTTGTTTTCAGTATTGAGATAATTTTGTAGTATTTCATTTTCTGTCCTCGGATTATTAACTTCTTGATTTACATTGTTGAGTTGATTTATCATATCTGCTTGCTGAAGTGAAAAATGATGGATTTCATTTTTTTTTTGTCTAATCTTGTACTTAGCAATCTTTTGTCTTCTTGTGCCATTTCTCTTTCATTTTCTCCTTGATTCTTTTGTTCCATGACTTCACATATTCTGGTTGGATGAATTTCTTGTTCTCTTTTCAACTTTCTAACTTCTTCATGTAAATTGAGAGTCTTTGCAAGTAGGTCTTCAATTGCTACATCTGCTTCTTTGGAACTTCTTTCTTTGCATAAGTCTTCAATTATTTCTTCTTTGTAACTTTTGTCATTCATCTGCACTGCTAAATCTTTTCTTCTTTGCAAGGAAAGAGAGAGCTGCTCCTTGAGTTTTCTAATCTGATCCATGGCCAATTTTAGATCCATCTTTTCATTTTCAATGAATTTCTCCAGTCTGTATATTTCCATTGCCTCTAATCTTTGCTCAAGTTGTTAAACTTCTGTTAAGAGAACCTTTAGCTCTGATACCAATTGTTGGAAATATATTGAGGCTAGGTAACTGAGAGTGGGGGGGGGGGGGGGGGAAANGGGGGGGGGGGGGGGTGAATCAAGAACCAATAAAAATTAATCTATTTAATCCTTTATTAGATTATCTAATCTGATTGCATGCATGAAACATAAAATTAATAAACATCCACAACACTTGACACAATATTTGGTTACCCAGAAACCTTCCAAATAGAAAGTAAAATTGGGGTGAGGATGGTACCCATAAGATTTATTACTGCAATATAAATTTATCCTATTAAAGCTTACAATTGACCACTTCTAATGACCTACCCTATTAGGAGCAATAAGGACTGTTAGGTCCACCTTGTGAAAGGATTTGTATAATACAATTAAGTGTGCAACTTTGTTAGGAGATTCGTAAAGGACTGTTAAGTCCACCTTGTTAGAGGATTTTACTGATGCACCTGTTAGGATGAACCATTAGATGATCTTCAATGCAATTCTGATTTTATGAATAAGATCCAATGATATAAAAACTAATCACTTGAGTGTGATAGATGAGTCTTTGCTGTTCCTTATACTATTGTAGCCTTCTTAATCAGTCTGCCACTTCATATTCGCATATACACTTATTTCACAAACTTTTAAATAAACAAAATACCTTACATATATATCTTATCCAAATCAAATACCTCTGTAAGTCAGCTTCAATGATATACAATAATATCAAACAATATAATCTAATTCGGCCCAAAACTGTTACACGGGTCCAGTAAACCACTCGGGCAATATACTGGCACTCGGGCATTATGCTGTCACTTGGGCAACATAGTAAACTCTGGCACTGGGGCTACAATGTGTACTCGAGTAATATTGATCACTTGGGTAATACTGATTACCACTGTCTACTCGGTCAACACTGCCACTGCTCAGGTTACACTATAACTGCTCGAGTTGCACTTCAAGTTGTTGGCTCGGTCAAATCTATGATGACTAAGTGTTTTGGCACTAATTGACAACATTTCTTGCCATAAGGTCATCAATCAAACATGTATTATCTCTTACCTTTCTTCTAGTCATCACTCCAACATCTTTATTTCCAATAATTTTGCTCGGGGAGTGGTGCCTCCTCATATATTTTGCTAAAACAGGCTCGGTAGGTCTCAATGCTTCATCCTCATCATTTGGTTGTAAAGAAATATAATCAGCTTCCTCCTCAGTAGGCACTCTCGGTAAGGTGTCAGAAACATCAGGATGTACATATACAAACTTATCATAATCTTCAGGTTCCTTTTTGCTTTATTCATCATTCTTTTATGCAAACTCATTAATTCTCACATTTACACTTTCCACCATTTTGTTAGTAACTTTATTCAAACACTTATAGGATTTACTCCTTGTAGAATATCCTAAGAATATTCCTTCATCCCCTTTAGAATCAAACTTTCCTTCTCTATAATCTTTCAAGATATAACATCTTCTTCCAAAAACTTTGAAATAACTCACATTAGGTTTGTGATCATACCAAATTTCATAAGGTGTTCATTTGGTACCTTTTTTCATTTGTACTCGGTTCAATGTGTAAACAACAATACTGACTACTTCTCTTCAAATTTTCTTGAAATAACTTTCTCAATCATTAGTGTCCTAGCACAATCAACAATAGATCTATTTCTTCTCTCAGAAATACCATTATGTTGTGGTGTTCTCAGTGCTAACATATGCTTGTTAATTCCATTTTCATTAAAACAATGTAAACTCATCATATATAAACTCATCTCCTCTATCATATCTTAGACATTTCAGTTGTCTTCTAGTTTCTTTCTCAACTCGGGCCTTATACCACTTAAAAATTTGAAATGTATCAGATTTTTCTTTTAAAAACATTACAGACATCATTCTAGAATAATCATCCACAAATAGAATAAAATATCTGTCTCCATAGTAACTTTGAGTTCTCATGGGTCCACATAAATCAGTATGAACTAAATCCAAAATTTCTTGTGTAACATAATTTTTTTCTTGAAAAACTAGATTTAGTCATCTTACCCATTTAACATTCTCTACACATAGCATTCTCAGGTTTCTCTAATCTCAGTAATTCTCTTACTCTATTATTTATACTCACTTTGATCAATTTGTCAAAACTAACATGACAAAGCATTTTGTGCCATAGCCAAACATCTTCAACTTTAGCAAATAGACAACTGTTCATAGAAGTATCAAGATAAAATAAATTACCTTTAGATTGTTCTCCAGTAGCAATCAAACTTACCTTCTTATCAAAAACTTTCACTCTTCCATTTTGAAATTCCAGTAGGTGACCTATGTTATTTAACTATGCAACAATCAACATATTATACTTTAATCCTTCAACCCAATAAACATCATCACATCTTGTGTTATTTAGTAGAATTATAGAACCTTTTCCTTTCACAGGGTATGGAGCATCATTACCAAATCTAACATATCCTCCATCATGCTTTTCAAGGAAATACACTTAAGTGTGTCACCATTCATGTGATGTGAACAACCACTATCTATAATCCATGTTTCATTCTTACTTACTTGTGATATTAGGGCTCTTGGTTCTTCTTCATCATAATTGTCTTTTATAGCAACATAAACAACTTTCATTTCCTCACTTTCATCTGAATCAACATTACTTATATCTTCATTAGCAATATGAAAAGATTTCTTATCTTTGTTTTGTAGTCTCTGAATCTCCTAAATCTATTTTCTCTTTTGTCCTTATCTTTGTTATCTTTCTTCTCCTCATTATCTTTCTCAGGGCAATTAGATGCAAAATGACCAATCTTTTTATAGTTAAAATATTTCAAGGGTAACTTACCTCAGTATTTTCCTTTGCCTCTTTGTAGCCTTCTAGCCAACAAAGCTTCAAATTCTCTCTCGTTCTCTTCATCTGTATCATATAATTATTCCAAACTACTATGACAGCTATAAAATCTCTCACTAGTACTAGTCAAATATCCATCACTGGGTCTAGAATCCTTAGAGATTCCTATCTTCAAAGATGACTTAAATGCGGACTCAATCATAGATGTAGCAGAAAAACTATTATCAAAATCATTAATCTCAAATGCAACCAGCTTACCAATAGTAGCATCAAGTGAACCATTCATCTGCGGAATGGATCTCAACTCTTGTATAGTAGATAATCAAATAGAATAATTCAGTAGCAGGGTTCTCAACATGTTTCTTGTAACATCTTCCTCTGTTATGGCTCCACTAGCTCCTATGATAGAATTAAAAATCTCCTTAAGTCTAGTGTTGTATTGTATTATGTTTTCTCCATCTTTAATTCTCATTGAATCAAATCTACCTCTCAACATTTCTTTTTTTTCTTTCTAAACATGTTGATATCCACCATAGGTCAAAATAATTGTATCCCACATTTGTTTCAAACTAGTACATCCATTAAGTTCATCATATTCCTGGTCGGTAAGTGTAGAAGCTATCTCAATCATAACTTGTGTGTGTTCTTGCTTCTATCTTTGCTCAACGATTGTCAAAGGTGAAGTGTTCAGTGCAACATATTCATTATCAAGAAAATGAAGTCCATATTCTCCTATACACGACACATACAATCTTATTCTACTTTTCCATGTAGAGAAGTTTCCCTATTCAAATTTGGTGCTTCCCTCTTATACATGTTTAGATCTTGACTCAAGTCCTTTTAAACTTAACACTTCAGAGAACTAGAGCTCTAATACCAATTTTTGGTCCCACTGAGAGGGGAGGGAGTGAATCCAACCAAATCAAACTTAAACACTTGAAACTCAACTCACTGATTCACTCGGTAGTACTAAATATAGTAATAACTGATTCACCAAATAACTTAATAACTTAAACAACCATACATCTCATAATATGAAAAATAGTCATTCAATCTCCGTAATCATAGATTTAACTCAGTTGACACCAGATTTAATGAGGAAACCCAATATGGGAAAAACCTCTGTGGGAATTGTGACCCACAATAAAAATGTACCTTTCTAAAGTACACTCAATTAAGAACTTATCATGTTAAAGATTACAAACACATTTGCTAAATGTGACCTTGTTAAGGGATTTCCCTTAGATCGGTTAAGATCTTCACCATGTTAGAAGTGGCCTTTCTAGAGGACTTTAAACACTCTTTTAGAATGTCACCTACATCTAGGATTTACAAATAGGACTATTAAATCCATTCAGTTAAGAGTTTTATCTATTACAAATGCTAATAAGAAAAAAAAAACTTTGATATATATATATATATATATATATATATATATATATAGAAACTACCTTTTTATTTTGTCAGATCCTTTATGCTCACATGAATACTAGCATCACATAATCCACCTGTCTCTATTTAAGACTATAGATTGTTCTCTTTTTAGTTCTCTATTCTACTCGGTAACTCTGTTCTTCAACTTCTTCTACTTTTTAATCCAATTTGCCAACATCATAATCTCTGTTAATTTCTCATCCTTTATATAGACAAAATTTTGCCTCTTAATCTCCTTTCTTAGGTTTTCCATCATTTGCGCTCAGTCATTCAATCATCTTCTTCATAAATCTCGACTTGGTAAACCGTTTAACTTTTACCTTGTAACTTGAACTTTTCTTGGAACTCTCATAATCTGTTAGAATAAATGAGGGGGGGGGGGGTTGAATCAGTTAGATCCCAATTATTGTACAGTCCCAAATTCCTCTGGATGTATATAAAAACAAATTCAAACATATAATTCAACTCGGTGAAATGTGTTCTGTAATCTCAAACTTTAGTCAATAATGTTTACAGAGTATCAGTAAATTAATACTGTGATTACCGATCTATGTCAATAAAGTAAAGTGTAAAGAAAAATAACAATCCACAACATTCATGCACATTGACACATAGATTTTTAACGTGGAAACCCTGCAAAGGAAAAAACCACCTTGGACCGGTAACGCAAAATATTTTTACTCTTCTAAAGTGATCTTGGTGAAGAGCCAACTCTGTTAAAGGTTACAATGCACACAATTAAATGTGACCTGGTTAGAGGATTTAAAACTAACAGTTCTCTCTTGACCATGTATTCACTAAGGGATCAACAAGAAAACACTCAACATTCATTACAATGTCATAATAAAGACTTTCACTGTCCTACTCGATTAAGAGATTTATCTGTAACAATGGTTAAACTGATACAATAATGATATGATTCAAATATAACTCTGTGTTGCAGATTTTTAGATCTATGCTAAGTACATAATACCTCTGATAAATTTTTTCACTTTAGTTCATCTCATACTTCATACTTTGTTCAGCTCGGTAATGATCTTTCCTCTATTTTCTCAGTGATGTTTGCAGAAAACGCTCAGTTCTATCTTTAGCCAGTTTGATCAATCATGCATAAAATTTGCATGTGCACATCAAGTGTGATTCATAATGAATCTCTTGTCTCTTATATAGACATCATAGCTCATTTAATTTCCATCCTTTATATTTTTCCACTTAATCTCCATCGTTAATTTTTTCGCTTAAACCTTCCTCGACAGTTGTGTTAAAAACACGTTTCAATCTTTATCGTCTGATCTTCATTGAATTTCCATAACCATTTGATCAAAATAAGAAAATTTATCTTTAACCTCAAAATCATCAATTTCCAGCTCAACATTCTAATCGGCCTCAGTTTGAATTAAATGCTCGGTCAATACCATGTTATGTTGGCGATCCCTAGCTCGGTTATCACTATGATCGGTATACACTATGTTTTACTCAGTTTTTATTGTCTCTCGGTGTATACAAAATTCTTCATTTACCGACCACATAAACACTGTGTGTTCCAAATCTTAAATCCATAAAAAATGTTTTCCACCATAATGATACTCAAATAAGTTGACATCAATGACAATACATTTACTGATAATGTTTATCATCACATCTACAACTTGGTTGACTATCAATAAATTAATTCAAAAATACAATCATTTGTAGTTAATCAATATCCCCCTTTGGCATTGATGACAACACAATATGAAATATGAAATATAAAATATAAAATTCCATACAACAAATACCAAACTTCTGTTCTACAACTGCAACAATTCTATAGCTCTCCTTAGCTTGAATATATAAAACATATGTCAGCATAAAAACTCACCATGCAGACTCTTCTTGCAGTTTTGAATTTTCTATTCTTGAATCTCTCTGTAGATTAGATATGTCTCTCCCTTTCTCTTTTCTCCCTTTAGTGGATATATATTTCATTCATTGATCATTGTCTCCCTTTATATTTTGTCGATCAACTCTCTCCCTTTGACAACAATGCCAAAAAGAAATATACATCTCCTCAGTAGCCAAATAAAATATCTTTGATGTTTGGTGCAATAGGTACCTTTCAGTGTAGTGATATGTCTGTGTCAGTCCAGTTCAGATTTGCATCAACATGTCTGATATTATGATTTCATGTAGGTTGATGCAACCTCTTGTTCATATTAGTTACCAATAGAGAAGGGAAAAAACCCTAGTATACATCTCAAGTACTCAAATGTATCCTTTGGTAAGGGTTTGGTGAAAATGTTTGCAAGTTGTTCTTTTGACAGTACATATTCCAGTAATACTTGTTTATCTTGTATTTGTTCCCTCAAGTAGTGATATTTGATCGATATACTCTTTGTCTTTGCATGCATCACAAGATTATTTGAAATATTTATAGCACTTGTATTGTCACAACAAATTATCACTAGGTTAGTGATCTCTTCATTCATGTCTTTCAACAGTTGTTTTATCCATGATATGTTCGAACATTTTTCAACAACAACAACATATTCTGCTTCTGCAGTTGACTGAGATATGCATCCTTGCTTCTTGCTTATCCAAGTAACTAATCTTTCTCCAATAAAGAATGCTCCACCAATAGTGCTCATTCTATCATCTATGTTCCCAACCCAATCAACAATAGTATAAACTTTCAGTTTGAACTTGCCATCTCTTTTGTACCATAGTCCACAATCTTCAGTATTCTTCAAATATCTAAAATTGTTTTACAATAGTCATATGTGATTCTCTAGGATTAGTAGAAAATATTGCAACTATTCCAACTGCATGTGCTATGTTAGGTCTTGTGTATACAACATACATCAATTTACCAATCATAAATCTTTACAAAGTTTGATTTACCTCATGTGTCTTGTCTTCTTTTGTCAGTTTGCATCCTACCACCATAGGTGTTCCGACTGGTTTTGATTCTTCCATTCTGAATGTCTTTAGTACTTCCTTGATGTATTTTGATTGAGTAATGTAGTCTGTTGTAAAATTTACAATCCAAGAAAAAAATTTGATCTCTTCAAACATTGACATTTCAAATTCTTTCCTCATTTCATCAACAAATGAAGTGCATAAGTTATTATTAGCTCCAAATATAATATCATTAACAAATATTTCAGCAATAAGAGTCTTATCACCATTTCCTCCTTTCAAATACAAATTGTTTTTATCACTTGTTCTAATAAATCCAATACTTATAAGATAGGAATGTAATCTTTCATACCATGCTCTTGGTGCTTGTTTCAATCCATATAAATCTTTGTGTAACTTACTTACCATGTTTGTCTGATCAGAATCAATAAATCCTTGAGGTTGTTCAATGTATACCTCTTCTTCCAGTATTCTATTCAAAAATGCAAAATTAACATCCATCTGATATACTTTGAATCCTTTATATGCAGTGTATGCAAGTAGTATTCTTACTCCTTCATGTCTAGCAACGGGTGCAAACATTTCTCCATTGTCAATTCCTTCATCTTGTGCATACCCTTTGCAAACTAATCTTGCTTTATTTTTGGTTACATTTCCATTCTCATTCAATTTGTTTCTGAATATCCATTTGGTGCCAATGACATTTTTATAACTTGGTCTCGGTACCAATGTCCATGTCTTATTTTTCTGTATCTGCTCAATTTCCTCATTCATAGCATTGATTCATTCTTCATTTTCTAATGCATCTCTAACATTCTTAGGCTCAAATTCAAATATTAAACAAGTTTTATCTCTCCACTTACTTCTTGTCATCATGCCACCCCTTTTATCTCCAATAATCTGATTTTGTGGATGATGTCTTCTCACATATTTAGCTAGCTTTGGTTCATTTCTTTGTTCTTCATTGTCTTCTTCAGCATGTCCAATTTGTTGTTATTCATGATCTCCAGTTTCAACATTTTCTTGATTCTCAGTCTGTGCTACATGTTGCCCGATGACATTACCCTGTTGCATGGTAATTTTAGGCATCTGCGTTGGTATAGTATTAGGTTCTTCCATGTAGAAAAATTTACTATAATCTTCTAGTTCTTTCATGCTGTCCTCATCATTTTTCTCAGCAAATTGATCAACTTTCACATTTGTACTTTCAATGATTTTGTTAGATGTCTTGTTCAAACATTTGTAGGCTTTACTCTTACTAGAATATCCAAGAAATATTCTTTCATCACTTTTTGAATAAAATTTTCCATTTCTATCATCTTTCAGAATATAACACCGATTACCAAATATTCTAAAATAGCTCACATTAGGTGTATAACCATACCATATCTCATAAGCTATTTTGTTTGAATCCTTCTTCAGTTGTACTTGTTTCAGTGTGTAAACAGCTGTGCTTACTGCTTCTCTCCAGTATGTTTGTGCAACACTCTTTTCAATCATCAGTATTCTGGCACAATCAACAATTGATCTATTCTTTCTTTCAGCAATTCCATTTTGCTGTGGTGTCCTTGGTGCATAAACCTATCTTTTGATTCCATACTCATTACAAAAGTTAGTGAACTCATCAGAAATAAATTCACCTCCTCTATCAGATCTCTACCATTTTCTTTTTCCACTTTAGCTTTATACCGTTTAAAAATCTTAAATGCTTCAGATTTTTCTTTTAGGAACATGCCAGTCATCATTTTAGAGTAGTCATCAAAAAATAAAATAAAGTATCTATCCCCATAATAGCTTTGTGTTCTCATTGGTCCACATAGGTTTGTATGAATTAACTCCAAAATATCATTAGATAAAAAATTCTTGCTCTTGAAACTAGATTTTGGCATCTTTCCCATTTGACAATTTTTGCACATTACATGGTCTGGTTTAGATAAGCTCGGTAAGCCTCTAACTTTTCTTTTCTTAATAATCTTAACCATGTTGTCAAAATTTACATGACAAAGCCTTTTATTTTATAACCATATATCTTTATTCTTTTCCAATAAGAAAGTAGTTTCAGCAATGTCAAGGTAGAATAGGTTACCTTTAGATTGTTCACCAGTGTCGATCAACTTTCATGTTCCATCATAGATTCTAGCCTTTTTGTTCTCAAATGCGACTCGGTGACCTGTGTTATTCAACTGTGAGACACTCAACAGATTGTAATTAATTCCTTTTACCCAATATGGATTCTCACATTTGATTTGATTGTTCAGCATAATAGTACCTTTTCCTTTCACTTGACAAGGTGTATCATTTCCCATTCTAACAGACCCACCATCATAATGTTCAAGAAATTCAAATTTTCCTTTATCTTCAGTCATGTGATGTGTATAGCCACTATCAATAACCCAAATGGCATGCTTACTAACTTTAGAAATAAGTGTTGTTTCTACATACCTTTCATCTTCATTTGAATCATCTTTCAAAGCTACAAACACTGTCTTAATATCTTCATCACTATCAGAACCACTGTCATTATCTTTATCTTCAGCAATGTAACAACCCTTCTTGTCTTTATCTTTGTAATCTCAATTATCTCTTATGTCATACTGTCGGTTGCTTCTGTAGTCTCAGTCATCCTTTCTATCATTTCTTTCATCATTTTTTTTGTTAGGACATCTTGTAGCAAAATGGCCAATCTCTTTACAGTTAAAACATATCAAAGGTAGTTTACCTTTATATCTTCCTTTACCTTTGTGCAATCTTCTAACCATTAAAGCTTCCAATTCATCAAGTTCCTTGTTGGTGCAGGAGCACCTAGGCTAATCCTTAATCTAGTTTTGTTTTGGCTTGTAATTACCTTAGCAAAGTCAGTAGATTTTGGTTTTGACCTTAGAAGGTCTTGCAAGTGTGTACCTAGGTGGATTTGACTAGGATCAATCCAACCTAGATGTTTATGTTTTATTAGTGGTTAGAGGTAGATTAAGCCTAAAAATGGGAAAACGGATCCAAAATCCTTTGAGGTTTTAGATAGGTTAGAAATGTGCCTAAAATACTCTCTATAATGTTTTTACATCATTCTAGGTCGGTTGGAGATCATTAGAGTTTGTTTTATGCAAAGTTGTCAAAATGTTGCATGACAACATTTGCAGTTTTTAAAAGTTGCATGAAAACATTTGGCAGAATAGGATTCTCTTCAAAGAATGATGATGGGTCTTAAATGTAATGGAATAAAATCATAGACAATCCATATTTAGTGGGGATGTATTCCATTTCCGTGAGAGACACAGTGGACAGATGTATTGAGTGATTTTGGATATTGAATGAAAAAGCTCTAAGTTCTGGTTTTCGCATAGAGTCAACTTGTTTTGAGTTTGTGAGTTGATAGATGGATTGAAATAAGTGATATAGTGTTGTGTTAGAATAGTAGAGATATTTTTAAGAACTTTTTATTGAATAGTGAAGTTATTTTAAGTTCATTATATTATCTTTTTAAAGTGTTTCGCAAGTAGAGTAGTTATTGGTGTTGTTTTGGTAGTTTGAGGAAACATGGATTCCCGGTAGCTCTCCACCATGAAAATCATCACGGATCTAAGGGATATGGAAGGGAAGCCATTTTATAGTGTACGTATGGAAGGAGGATCTCAGAAGAGTCAGCTAGCTAATTTTAAGGTCATGCCCTAGGCGAGTCTAGTGTGCCCGATTAGGTGCATGATAGTAAACTAATGACGTGTAATTGTAGGGGAAGGATTGAAAGGATGGAAACAAGCATGGTTTCAGAAGAATAGTAGTCCTATAGATATCTTCTAAGAGGATCAGACATTGGCCAAGCCATTAAGGCAAATTCCAAGTAGAAAAAAACAAATTGCTAAAAATAGCCCTATTTGCCCTATTAGCCCTGAATTCTTGGAATCCACATTCCGAGCGTCCTAGAATCCTAAAACCACCAAAATATTTTAGGTATTGGAAAAGGGTGTCAGGATACCAAATTTGTTTGTGGGATTGTTTTTAATTTTTGTGAGAGAAGTGGGAAAAACTCACTGTTACTCGGGCTTCATTAACCGAGTAGACTCACTATTACTTGGGCTTAATTAATCGAGTAGGCCTAAAAGACAAAATCCCTTAGTTGTCTTGAGATCGTTTGTAGAACCATTGATTTCCTATTGAAATGGGATCATGTGGGAGGAAAGAAGTTTTCTTAGCAAGAGTTTCACCCCTTGCAACACTCATGAAGATGTTGTTAAGAGTTTGCACTTGTAGTCATCCAAGGAAGAGTGAAGAGTTGAAGTAACCTTAATGTTAGTGATCCCTCAAGGTGAAGCACAAAGAGACTAAATCTTGTAGTTGAGTTAGGATTGTCTTAGGATAGAAGAAAAAGTACTATTAAGGTCCTAGAAGTGAGCTTAGGATCTAGAGAAGGCTACGACAAGTAAAGTCCTAGATAGTGTTTGTGCAAGCACACCTTGGAGCATCTCTATCAGATTGGTATGAAAGCCTATAAGATTTGGATTGTGGTGAATGTTCCAACCAGAAGAGTCAGTAGGAGAGTCTACAATGGTGAAAAATGTAGAGTTGGAAAAGAAGGTAGATGAGCAGGAAGAAGAGAATAGACTGCTCAGAGAAAGATTGGCACAATTAGAACACAAAGTGGACCAAGTGGAAGTAAAGATTGAGGAAGTGAAGGAAAAGGTTGAAGGAAAGAGTAAGGAGATTGCATTAGAAGATGAAGTCCCTAAAGCTGACCCTTTCATCACTAAGGAACCATTCTTAAAGGCACTAAAGGCTTTGAGTGGTAAGGCATTGGAGGAGTTCCTATCTTCACAGGAAAGATGGAACCAGAGATAGTCCTATACTAGATTGAAGGACTAGAAAATCACTTCGAATGTGATGGCATAATCAAAGCACAAAAAGTGAAAGTGGCAAAGGCTAGAATAAGAGGGTCTGCACTCACTTGGTGGAAATTTATCCAAGATGAGAGAGAGAAGGAAGGAAAGAGACCCATAGCTACTTGGAAGGCTATGGCCGCCAAAATTAGAGAAGCATATGTACCTGAAGGCTATGAAATTCAGTTGCATAAAAGGAGACAAAGTATTAGGAAAAAAGACTTGGATGTGAAATCTTATATTGAAGAGTTTCAAAAGCTATGCATGAGATCAATAATTGCAGAAGAAGAAAGTGTGAAGGTAGCTAGATACCTTAATGGTCTTAAATGGACTATTCAAGATGAGTTAAGTTTAATCACTCCTAACACTATTCAGAGATGCCACCAACTTGCAGTAAAGGTGGAAGAGAAGCTGAGAAAGGAAAAAGACTCCAGTAACACTAGAGGTAAAGGTAGAGGAAGAGATAATAGAGGATAGAGAAGTGAAAATGGTGGTGGAATTTCAGAGTCCAAGAATCAAGGAGAGGCTAAGTTGACAGAAGAAAAAGAAGGAAGCTCAAGCAGAGGAAGATTCAATAGAGGAAGAGGCTCTAACAATAATTGGAGAGGAAGAGGTAGTATCCAAGGATGAGGTTCCTACTTTGCAACAATGAAATTCTATCGCTGTAATCAGTTGGGACATCCTGCCTATAGGTGTCCGGAGAAGAGCTCTACTTCTCAAGGAGGAGACAAGAGAGTTAATTTTGTGCAAGAGGAGTCTAGTGGTGGAAATAAACACCTTGAGATACCCCTAGAATCAGAGGAAGGAGAGAATCTAATGATAAGAAGAAAACTGATCAAAGAACTAGTAAAAGAGGAGCCAAGCCAGAGAAGATCACTTTTTAGAGTGAAATGCAAGATGATGGGAAAAGTATGCAGAGTCATCATAGACTCAGGGTATACTGATAATATTGTATTAGAGGAAGCATCCAGTAAGCTAAAGATGAAGAGGATTACACATAGTAACCCATACAAGGTTACTTGGTTGAACAAAGGACAACATGTCCTTGTAAATGAATAAGCATGGGTAGAGTTTTCAATTGGGAGATACAAAGACAAGGTGTTGTGTGAAGTCCTACCTATGGATGCATTTCACCTACTCCTTGGTAGGCCATGACAATTTGACAGAGAAACCATGCATGATGGAGTTAAGAATGCATATTCCTTTAAGAAGGATGGTGTGACTTTTAAAATACAACCACTGTTAGAAGAAGGAGAAGTGAAGAATTGAGGTCCTAATGTGCTATTGGTGAGTGAGAAGGAATTCCTACAGGATCTAGAAGGAGAGGGAGTAGCACATGCTTTGGTTTTAAAACCAAAATAAGAAGATACATAGAAGACAGTCAAGAAGACAGAGATTCCAAAAGAGGTACAAGAGTTACTTAAAGAGTACAGTGACATTGTCAGTAATGGACAACCTACAAGCCTACCCCCTAAGAGAGCTATTAGTCAAAAAATTGAATTTATCCCAGGAGATACCCTTCAAAGCTGCCTATAAGATGACCCCTCAATAAAATGAGGAAATTTCCAAGCAAATCCAAGAGCTCCTAAAACAAGGACTCATTAGAAAGAGTATTAGCCCATGCGTCGTACCCACTGTCCTAGCACCCAAAAAGGGAGGAACTTGGAGGCTATGCACTGATTCTAGAGCTATTAACCTAATCACCATTATGTATAGGTTTCCTATTCCTAAGATAGAAGACCTAATGGAATTTTTAGGAGGAGAAAGGTACTTTACAAAGATTGACCTAAAGAGTGGTTATCACCAAATCAGAGTCAATGAGGGAGATGAATGGAAGACAACCTTCAAAACCAAAAAAAAGTTTGTATGAGTGGCTTGTAATGCCATTTGGGTTATCAAATGCCCCATCTACATTCATGATACTTATGAATGAAGTCCTAAAAGACTACATTGGCAAATTTGTAGTAGTATATCTAGATGATATGCTAATCTTTAGCAAGACTAATGAGGAACATCTCTGACATCCGTAGATTATTTTCAAAAGATTGCATTAAGAAACGATTATGATAAATATGGATAAGTGTGAATTTCTCAAATAGGAGTTAGTATATCTCAGTTTTTTATTGTCTCAAGGAATCCTCAAGATGGATCTAAGAAAGGTAGAAGCCATTATCAACTGACCTACTCCCAAATCTGTAATAGAGGTAAGAAGTTTTCATGGTCTAGCTCAGTACTATAGGAAGTTCTTTAAACAATTTAGTTCTATTTGTGCTCTTATGCTAGACACCATAAAAGGTGGAATGAAAAAAAAGTTTGTATGTAATGAGAAAGCTGACAAAGGACTTGAGTTGCTAAAGATGAATATTGCCACTCAACCTATCTTGATATTGCCAAGCTTTCAGAATCTCTTCACAGTTGAGTCTGATGCTAGCAATGTTTCCATTGGAGCAGTACTAAGCCAAGAAGGGAGACCTATGGCTTTTCATAGTGAGAAGCTCAGTGATGCTAAGAGGAAGTATTCTTCCTATGACTTAGAGATGTATTCTCTAGTCCAAGCACTAAGAAAATGGAGGCACTATCTGATTCCAAAGGAATTTGTTGTGTATTCAAACAATCAAGCACTTAGCTTTCTAAATTCACAAGACAAGCTCAGTCACAAGCACATGAAATGGGTGGAGTACTTTCAGGCTTACACCTTCAATGTCAAGAACAAGAAAGGAGTGTAGAAAAAAGTGGCTGATGCACTTAGTAGAAGACTTATGACGGTACAAGAATTAAAATTGTAGAACATGGGTATTGATAGTTTCAAAGATCTATATGAAGAAGATGAAGACTTTGTAGAAGCATATAAGGTATGTAAAGAGTATAAAAATCATTTTCATAGTGCATGTTTTGAATATACTATGCAAAGTGATCTATTATTCAAAGGGAGTCAGTTATGTGTCCCTAGAGGATCAATGAGGGAAAATTTGATCCAAGAAAAGCACAATGGTGCACTTAGTGGTCATTTTGGAGTTAATAAGACTCAAGAGTTAGTGCACAAGTTTTACTTTTGGCCTAAAATGAATTTGGATATCAGAAAGTATGTGGAATTTTGTGTGGTGTGTCAGAAAGCCAAGGGCACATCCTCCAATGTGGGCCTTTATCAACCTATTACCATTCCAAGTAGACCTTGGGAATGTTTGAGCATGAATTTTGTTGTGGGATTGCCGAAGACAAAGCAAGGAATGGATATCTATGTCATTATGGATAGGTTCAGTAAGATGATACACTTTGTGTTGGAATTATATTGAGATAATTTGTACTGAGAGGGGAAGGGTGAATCAGTACCTCTAAAACTTTTCTTGGGTAGCCCATTAACCCTTAGTCATTAGTTTGTATTTTAACTTATCTATCTGTTCATCTTTCTTTATGCATATAAAATCATATCATACATTCTTTTTGATATGTAAAAATAATAGAAACATTAATGAAATTAGATAACACATGACACAAGATATGATATCGCATAAAACTCCTGTTAAGGAAGTAAAAACCGCGGTGGGGATTGTTACCCACAAACTTCACTATCTGCAGATAAGAAGAGCTGGTTAAGGCTTACAATTTGGTCACTTCTGATGACCTACCCTATTAGGAGTATTATAGTGGAGACATGTTAATATCTACTTCATTTGAAGCTTTCAACAACACTGTTAAGTGTGCACTCTGTTAAGAGATTTACAAAGGATGGTTAAGTCCACCTTCTACAAAAGGATTTTAGATGTGATGCACTTGTTAGAATGCAACTACATAGGTCTTTGATATGATGGAATATGCAATCTTCAATTGCTGATAACAGATCCTCTAAAGCTCTAAAAATACTATTAATCATCCTTCCATGATTGAGTATTACCTTTATCTGCTCGTCGGTAGCCTCTGTGTGTTCTTGATAACTGATGTATTCTGTTTCTGATCTTTTGCATGAATTTTGCCTTCTACTCCTTAGATTCTCTTCGTGGCTATCAATTATAAAGAATTCATGTACTCACAATTGAGTATGAACATCTATTTATACTAGCTTAGGTTCAATTCTTGATTCATGCATTCACGGGTTAACTCTAGATTCAAGATATACAACTTGATCTTGATCTGTAGTTAGATATGCTTTAGATCCATTAGGATGCTTTAAAGCATTTACATAAAGCTTGCATGACCATAAAAAACAAAAAAAAATTCTACAAAATAGAATAACTTTGCTTTATCCACCATGTATAAGTCAGATCCATAATTTGCGGCTTTTCTGACTGTCAGTTCTGACGGTCAGTGTTCCTTTCTCTGAACATGTCATCGGGTATGCTTGTCTTTTCCTGTCGGGTTGCTTTGGAAAACTGTATCGCCAGTGAAGCTTGTCTTCACCAGTGATGCTTGTCAATTTTATACTTAGCATTTTTCTCAAAAAAATTTGTTCTGTCGGGTATGCTTGCATTTCACCGGTATTGCTTGTGGTTCGCCGGTGATGCTTGTTGTCTGTGTTTTTTCTCTGAGCATACTAATGGAAAAATAATGTCATCAATCTCCCCATTTGACATTAGTATCAAAAACATGATATGTGCAACATACTGAGTGTATTAATATGTACACCTGTGTATACTTCTACCTTAGTCATTTGAATGACTCCCCCTATGTATGTGTCGGTAAGTGTAAGTATATATATATATACATATCTTTTTCTCTTTTTCTAATATATGCATTGTCCAGATAATTGTATTGTACATAGCTATATACATTGCCTTTCCTCCTTTTTTGATTCTAAGGACAAAGGTACTTACAAATTTCCAAAAAGATGGGAATGTGAGGACTTGACTTCCTCCATCATCTTCTCCCATTTTTCTTTAAGCATTTCTAGAGCCATGTGCTCTAGTGAAATCTGTACATGAATATCATAGATGTTGTCTACTACAGACATCTCTGAGGTTGCTATTAGATTTCTAGCTTCTGAAATATGTTGCTGAAGTATAGTGAGATTTGGTAAGATATGTGCTTGGAGTTCCATAATCTCACCTCTGAATTGGGTCTCAACATCCCATATTTCCTGCCTTAGCCTATTTGCCTCAATGACTATGTCATGATGTGCCTTTATGCTTTCGACATGTGAGGTTAGGCTTTGTGCACTTTTAGTGACATTTGCATCAATTTCTGCAAGCTTGTCATTGTTCTCCTTAGCAAATTTGTCAAGTGTGCACATCTTTTGAACTAAGGTTATTGCCTCAGCAATAATTGGCTCCAATTCATCACTAAGTTCAAAGAGCTTGACCTTGTTCATTGCCACTTCTTGGCTTATCTTATCAATTAACTTGAATTGATATTTCTTCTCTGCTTGTTCTTCCATAGCTTGATCTACCTCTATCCCTTGTTCTGTGATAGCATCGGTAAGAACAGTAATCTGTTCCTTAACTGAAGTATTTTCATCAATTTTCGCTTCAGGAACCAGGTGTTGGAGTATCTCCTTAGCATTTTCAAGTGCCACGTTTTCTCTATTTTCTTTGATCATTTTCTTTTGTATGGCTTTCCTTTGACAAAGCACTCCAAAATCTTGAAGTTTGTCACTATCCAAAGTGGTAATGTCCTAGTTTGGAACTTCAATGATCTCATCAAGTGTTACAGCCAATATGTCCTTCTTTACTATTTTCTTCTTCTTCTTTTTTGGCTGGTTGGCAATGCCAGATTGATGTAATACCATTTGCAAGGCCTGTGATTGTGTAGATTTTGTTGGTGAGTGTATAGAGGTTGAGGTATCCTTTTGTACCTGTTCTGTAATCACTGGCCAGTTTTGTGAAGACGTCTCCTCACGTTCCTTGGGTGTTTCAACAGATGAGTCTTCCTTTTGTTTCAATTCCTCATTTCTCTTTACATTCTCATTATTTTCTTGCTCTTCAACCTTCTTTGAGGTATCCTCCATAGTTTTCTCTGCCTCTTGCTGCTGTTCCTTTGATGTATCTTTCTTCTCATCGGTGTCATCCTTCATTTCTATGTCAGTATCCTTTGGAGTATTGGATGCACCTTGATTTTCATCTGTACCCATATCCTTGGGTATATCATCATCTTTCTTGGATGATTTGTCCTGGTTGGATTGTATATCGATAGCATCTATCAATATATTCATATTTGTAGGCATATTGACAGTTGCAGTGTCAATAGCCTTGTCTTCTTCATTGGTACTAACCCTTGTAGCAATGATATATTCATCTTTTTGCATATCTACTGCAGGGTCTTTTCCTATAATGGTGTCGACAGTGTTGTCTAACCATGTGTCATCATTCATATCTATATCTAAGTTACCTTTAATTGAGAGCTCCTCTTTGGCAACTTCTTCATCCTCCAAGTTAATGTGGATGGGGCTATCCAGTACTATTACGGGGATATCTATGTCATTACGGATAGGTTTAGTAAGATGACACACTTTTCCCCATGTAAGATAGTGCATGATGCTTTTCATATTGCACAATTATTCTTCAAGGAAGTGGTAAGAATCCATGGCTTTCCCTTAAGCATAGTCTCTCACAAAGACACTAAATTCATGAGTCACTTTTGGAAGACATTGTGGCACAAATTGGGAACCAATCTATCCTTTCAGTCTACATATCACCATCAGACAGATGGCCAAACATAAGTGGTTAATATAATCCTTGGGAACTTATTGAGATGTCTCACAAAGGAGTATGGTCAAACTTGGGATCAACTCATAGGACAGGCAGATTATGCATATAATGATACTGTGAATAGGACTAATGGAAAGAGTCCTTTTGAAAATGTTTATGGACTACACCCTAGAGGTATATTTGAGCTTAGAGAAATGAAAGATGGAGCCAAGGGAAGTGGTTATGATGAAGACTTTACACACTCCATGAAAGAGGTGCATGAAACTATGAGAAAAACTCTAACAAACAATGTAGAAAAAATCAAGCAAAAGGTGGATGAAACAAAAAAGCAAGTTCATTTCCAAGTAGGGGATCTAGTCATGGTCCATCTGAACAAAGCCAGAATACAGAAGGGATTTCCACATAAGTTGCAGATGAGAAGATTGGGGTCATGCACTATTCTAGCCAAATATGGCAACAATGCCTATAAGGTAAAGCTCCCTGAAGATATTAGTCTATATCTGATCTTCAATGTAGCATATATGTTCCTTTATAAGGGGCCTACTCTAGATCTAGACAAGAGCCTTATAGAGGTTATACAAGAGGTGGAAGATCTGAATCTGAACCCTACACCACCTACACAAGCAGAGAAGATACTTGATTCAAGGGCCTACAAGAAGACCAAACAGAGAACATACTATGAGAACCTGATAAAATGACATGGACAAGAAGATGTAGAGGCTACTTGGATCAAGGAGAGAAATTTAAAGAATTTGGGCATTGATTCCAACTTGCTCAATCCACGTATGGATCGAAATCTTTTCATTTGGGGAGGATGGTGCAAGAGAACCTAGGCTAATCCTTACTCCAATTTTGTTTTGTCTTGTACTTACCTTAGCCAAGTCAGTAAAGTTTGGTTTTGACCTTAGAAGGTTTTGCAAATGTGTACCTAGGTGGATTTGACTAGGATCAATCCAACCTAGATGTTTATGCTTTATTAGTGGTTAGAGGTAGATTAAGCCTAAAAATGGGAAAATGGATCCAAAAGCCTTTGAGTTTTTAGATAGGTTATAAATGTGCCTAAAATAGTCTCTAGAATGTTTTTACATCATTCTAGGTCTGTTGGAGAACATTAGAGTTTGTTTTATATAAAGTTGTCAATGTTGTCAAAATATTGCATGACAAGATTTGCAGTTTTTAAAAGTTGCATGACAACATTTGGCAGAATAGGATTATCTTCAAAGAATGATGATGGGTCTTAAATGTAATGGCCTAAAATCATGGAAAAGGAATATTTAGTGGGGATGGATTCCATTTCTGTGAGAGACACAGTGGACAAATGTATTAAGTGATTTTGGATATTGAATGAGAAAGCTCTGAGTTCTGGTTTTTGCATAGAGTTGACTTGTTTTGAGTTTGTGATTTGATAGATGGATTGAACTAAGTGATATACTATTTTTTTAGTGTAGTAGAGATAGTTTTAAGAACTTTTGATTCAATAGTGAAGTTGTTTTGAGTTCATTAGATTAGCTTTTCAAAGTGTTTTGCAAGTAGAGTAGTTATTGGTGTTGTTTTGGTAGTTTGAGGAAACATGGATTCCACATAGCTCTCCACCATGAAAATCATCACAGATCTAAGGGATATGGATGGGAATCCATTTTAAAGTGTACATATAGAAGGAGGGGCTCAAAAGAGTCAGCTATCTAATTTTAAGGTCATGCCCTAGGCAAGTCCAGTGTGCCCGGTTAGGTGCATGACAGTAAACTAATGGTGTGCAATTGCATGGGAAGGATTGAAAGGATGGAAACAAGCATGGTTTTAGAAGCATAGTAGTCCTAAAGACATCTTCCAAGAGGATCAGACATTGGCTAAGCCATTAAGGCAGATTCCAAGCAAAAAACAACAAATTGCTAAAAATAGCCATATTTGCCCTGAATTCTAGAAATCCACTTTTAGAGCATCCTAGAATCCTAAAACCACCAACATATTTTAGGTCTTGGAAAAGGGTTTTAGGATAAAAAAAAATTTTGTGGGATTTCTTGGAAGTTTAGTGAGAGAAGTGGGAAAAAATCACTGTTACTCGGGCTTCATTAACCAAGTAGACTCACTATTACTCGGGCTTAATTAACCGAGCAGGCCTAAAAGACAAAATCCCTTAGTTGTCTTGAGATCATTTGTAGAACCATTGATGTCCTATTCAAATGGGATTGTGTGGGAGGTAATAAAATGTCTTAGCAAGACTTTCACCCCCTATAGTACTTGTGAAGATGTTGTGAAGAGTTTGCACTTGGAATCATCCAAGGAAGAGTGAAGAGTTGAAGTAACCTTAATGTTAGTGATCCTTCAAGGTGAAGCACAAAGAGAATAACTCTTGGAGTTGAGTTAGGATAGTCTTAGGCCAGAAGAAAAAATACTATTAAGGTCCTAGAAGTGAGCTTAGTATCTAGAGAAGGCTAGGACAAGTAAAGTCCTAGATAGTGTTTGTGCAAGCACACCTTGGAGCATCTCTATCACTTGTCATCACTATCATTGTCACTGTTATTTCTGATTATGTGTTTGCTACTAGATTTACCAATTTTCAAAGTAGACATTAATGCGGATTCCATAGAAGGTACAATACAATTGTCAAAGTTATTGAGCTCAAAATAAATCAATCTTCCAAAAAGACTATCAATAGTAATATTATTTTCAGGTGCTGCTCTAATTTTATGTATTGCAGAGACTCTTATAGAATAAATAGGCAATAGAGTTCTATGAATCTTACTCACAATAGTGTCTTCATCAATAGTTCCACTAGATCCTCGAATAGAATTCACAACTTCCTTAAGTCGGGTACTGTACTGTGTTATGTTTTCTCCTTCCTTCATTCTCATGTTATCAAACTTTCCTCGAAGACTTTCAACATTAGCTCTCAGTACATTTGTATCTCCTCCATAAACTAGTGTAAGCTTGTCCCACATCTGCTTGGTAGTTGTACATGTCTTGATATCCTCAAATTTAGAATCAGTAAGTGAAGAAGCAATCTCCACCATGATAAGGTTATGTTCACGTTCCTCTTTCATCTGATTAACATTCAAAGGTCCAGTAGGTAGAATGAATTCATTATCCAGATAATCTACAATGTTGTCTCCATTCCTGATAGGTATAGTCTCATTCTAATTTTCCATGTTGAGAAGTTATCCTTACCCAGATTTGGTGCATCTCTCTTATACATCTTGTGATCTTTAGGTTAAGTCCTTCAAATCTTTCTTTTAAGCACTATATGCTCTGATACTAATTGTTAGAATAACTGAGCGGGGGGGAGGGGGGGTGGGGTGAAGCAGTTAGCTCCCAGTTATCCCACAGTCCCAAATTCCTCTAGATATATATAAAAATAAATTTAAACATATAATTCAACACAGTGAAATATATTTTGTAATCTCAAACTTTAGTCAATAGTGTTTACCGAGTATCAGTAAATTAATACTGTGATTATCGATCTATGTCAATAAAGTAAAGTGTAAAGAAATATAAAAATCCACAACATTCATGTATATTGACACAAATTTTTAACATGGAAACCCTGCTAAGGGAAAAACCACCCAGGACCGGTAACCCAAAATATTTTCACTCTTCTGAAGTGAGCTTGGTGAAGAGCCAACCTTGCTAAAGGTTACAATGCACACTGTTAAATGTGACTTGGTTAGACGATTTAAAACTAACAGTTCTCTTTTGACCATGCATTCACTATGGGGTCAACAAGAAAACACTCAACATCCATTAGAGTGTCATAATAAAGACTTTCACTGTCCTACTCGATTAAGAGATTTATCTGTAATAATGGTTAAAATGATACATTAATGATCTGATTTAAATACAACTCTATTTTGTAGATTTTTAGATCTATGCTAAGTACATAATAACTCTGATCAATTTGTTCACTTTAGTTCATCTCATACTTCATACTTTGTTCTGCTCGATAATGCGCTTTCCTCTATTTTCTTGGTGATGTTTGCAGAAAACGCTCGGTTCTATCTTTAAGTAGTTTGATTAGTCATGCATAAACTCCACATGTGTGCATTAGGTGTGATTCATAATGAAGCTCTTGTCTCTTATATAGACATTATAGCTCATTTAATTTCCATCCTTCATATTTTTTTGCTTAATCTCCATCATTGATTTGTCCGCTTAAACCTTCCTCGACAGTTGTGTTAAAAACATGTTTCAATATTTGTCATCTGATATTCATTAAATTTTCATAACTGTTTGATCAAAATAACAAACTTTATCTTTGTTAGTCTAAGTTTGGCACTTGTCCTTTTGATGTGGTCCTTTGAGTCCTAATTATCTTAGGTTCCCTAAAAGCTTTCGAGTCCAGTCAATCACTAAGGTGTCAGTCCTGTAGTCCAACCATATTTTGAAAGGTGAAAGTTTATTTATTAACAAATTGTTTGAATAGGCTTGAACACCCTTGAATAGCCTTGAACAGGTTTGAACTTGGTTCAAATTGGTTCAAGGTAGTTTGAGGTAGTTCATAAATTCTAAGAAATTTGGCAGGTACATAAAGATGGTGGTGATGATTTATGTATCGAGGAATCACAGGAAATGTTAAAGTATCAGTTACAAAATTAAGGCATGTCAGTGTAGGAGAGTTATTAAAATGATGAGCCCGTGACATGCCTAATTTTCAGAAATGAAAAAATGAAGGGAAGAAACCTTATGTTAGTGTAAATTGATACAGAGGTTGCCACTAGTGTTTTTAATATGCATGCCTCCATTCAATTTAGTGAAGTCTTCAATGTGCAGATCAGAGAAGTTAAAACAGGGATATGTGATGCGCATGGTGGAAAATTTACATCATCTTCAGCTTGAGGGTAGCATGGGTATCAACACAGAGATCATAATCAGCATTTGGATCTCTATTTTAGTGACATCAAATTATATTGGCAGCCATTGTAACTATGCAAAAGAAAATTTAATAAAACTTTTGCAACCACGAATTTTCTGAGAGTAAAACAATGGCCTCTACTCAGAGCTACGTAAATTTTGACGCAGACATAATTTGACAAATTGCTTCATTGGAGTTGGGAGAAATTAGGATAGCTCCAACATATCCAAAAATGACGGAAATCCAACGGTGGAATAATTAAGTATGCCCCCGCACCGAGGCCTAATTTGATTGTCATAAATATTTTTAAATCCGCCCAGCAGCAAGAATGTTTATTGATGATTAATGTATTCATATGCCACTTGTCCAAATATCATTTGAAGATGTTAAATTGTATCCTTATAAACTTTTAAATCAATTGTTTATAAAGATATCAAAATATAAATGAGAGAAGATCA
>MU224840.1:602378-612696 GCA_018584345.1 Thuja plicata | reverse complement strand
TGGAATTCACATATTACAATGTTAACTCTTAGATCCAAGGTTTACAACTTGACCTTGATCTTTAGTTTGCATGTTTTAAAATAGTAAAACTAATTAAAACAATAACAATTACATTGCTTCCTCTGTAGATAATGGAAGTAATGTAATTGTTATTGTTTTAATTAGTTATCGGGTATCTTTTGCCTTTGTGTTATCGAACAACACTTAACAGTGTTTGACGGGTAACCTTGGCATCGGATAGTGTTGTGCCCTGTCTGTCGGTGTAGAGTAAACTGATGGTGCAGATCATGTTTTTCTCTAAGTATACTAATGGAAAAATATAATGCCCTCAATCTCCCCCTTTGACATTAGTATCAAAAAATGATATGTGCATAATACTAAACTCTTTTGGTATGTATACACCATGTTTATATCCTTGTCATAATATGACTCCCCCTTACTGTGTGCATCAATATAGTGTATGTATATGTACATGTATACTATTTATTCTATGTATGTACATTATTTCCCCTTTCTTCCACTATACATATTATTTCCTCCTTTTAATTGAGGTGATGTACATATAAAATTCTCCCTTTCTTTGATACTGACGACAAAAAATGTACAACTTACAATATGCCAAAATTGTGACAAAAATGTGCAACTTACAATGTGTCAAAAATGTTAGAATGGGTACTTTTGATATCTTCCAGTAGTTTCTCCCATTTTTCTTTCAACTATTCCAGTGCCATGTGTTGCATCTCTAGTCTTGCGTGCATATCATAAAAGTTGTCTAGGACAGACATTTCAGGGGTGGCAATTAGAGTATTTGCCTGTGTCATATTTTGTTGCAGTAGTGTAAGTGTCAGTAAGAGCTTAACTTGGAGCTCATTGACCTCATCTCTGTATTACATCTCTACAAAATGAATATCCTGTCTTTGTTTCCTAGCCTGTATGATTTGTTCATTGTGCAATTTAAGTGCTTCTTTTGTGTTGGCTAGATTCTGTGCACTGGACTTAAGATCAACATCTATTTTTTCTATCTTGTGGGTATACTCCTGAGTGAGTAGATCTAAAGTGCACAATTTCTTTATTAAGGTAACAAATTCTGACATAATTGGATCAATTGTACTTACCAATTCAGATAGCTTGACCTTTTTCAGTGCCACTTCCTGGCTTATTTTCTCTGCGAGCTTGAATTCATACTTTTGTTCAATTCTCTCTTCCATAGCCTTCTCAGCATCAGTATTCTGAGATGTTATTGCATCTGTGAGTATAACCAGTTGATCAAGAATTGGAGATTTTTTATCAATATCTATGTCTGGTACAATTTGTTGAAGTATATTTCTTGCTACCTCCAGTACCTTGGCCTCTTTTTTTGCTCTCTTCAGCTTGTCTTGTATAGCTTTTCTTTCACAGAGCTTTGCATATTTTGTCAATGCTGTCAAATCCAATGTTCTTAGATCATAGACTGGAATCTCAATAATTTCATCTAGAGTTACTGGATTCTTATTCTTTCCTTTCTTCTTCTTTGAGATTTGAGGGGATGCAGATGTGTGAACTACCATAGCTAGTTCATTTGTTCATTCTGAATTACTTGGTGAAGGTTTTGTAGATGATGCATCTTGTGTCTTTTTCTCTGTGGGCACTTGTCAGTTATGTGAAGATGTATCTTCATTAACCTTGGGTGTTTCTGTAGTATGTGCTCCTGATTTCTTTTCTTTTTCATCCTTCTCTCCTTATTTGCCTTTCTCTGAAGGCTTGTCCCCTGTTTCCTTTTGAGTTTCTTCCTTATTCTGATCAGTAGATGTATCTTTCTGATCATCGGTTGCAGCTTGCTCTATATTCATATCTGTTGTCCCTTTGGCTTCTTCATCACCCTTGTCTTTGGGGGTGCTTGTTTCCTTTTTAGTTGATCTATTATTGCCCTCTAGTATGTTTATTGCCTTCATTAGGATAGGCATGTTACTTTGAGTTGTGGCTTGGGCTTTGTCAGTATTGGTGTCCTACTTGTCGGTTAGTGTCTTGTTAGCAGTGACATCCTCATCTTTTTGTATATCTTGTGCAGGGTCTTTCACTTTTGAGTGCATGATTGAGGTGTCATGCACTTGTTCATCAACCATGTCAACTATCTTACCATCTGAAGTTTGTAATACTTGATGGCTTTGTTGATCCTTAAGTGTGATAAATATTACATCATCTTTCTTCTTTGGATCATTGTCAAAATCAGAGTGAGTGATATCTTGGATATTATCATCCATGCTTGTATCTAAGTTAATAGGCTCATCATCACTTTCTTGATTGTCCAAAGCAATATGCTAAGGACTTGAATTATCTGTCTCCTCCTCTCCGTGAGGTGTGTTTGTGATAAGTAATTGCTTCTCAACACTTTTTGACTCTGTCGATAGATCTAGGAGATGTCTCCATTTGGTTTCTATCATTGAATCCAGTTCTATAAACTTGTTCTCTAGTACTTTGTAAGCCCTTATTTTGGCTACAAATTTACTTGAGTGTTTCTTTAGTACTTCTCTTATCTCTTCAACTTTGGATTCAAGAGGAATTAGTCTCACAAGTACCCTTTCTCTTTCTTCTCTCTCTATTTGCAAGGCATATGACCACTGTTGGTATACCCTTTTACCTATCTCTCCGGGTATTTGATTTACAAATTCTGCAGGGGCATACTTGTTCTTGATCATTGATTTTATGAATGCCTCTTGTATTTTATTCTGATCCTCTGGATTCAGTGTATCCCATTGTCTGATCTTTTTATCAGTCATTGTGCCATGAGTAGCAATTGATTTGGTAGCTTCATCTACCATTTGATTTCTTGAAGTTCTTCTTTACTACATCTGGCTCATCATCTTTGGTGTCATCCAAGCCAGCCTTTGTCCTAACAAACCTTTTTATTTTCTTTGGTGGTGTGGTTTTGATAGGTTTTTGTCTTTTTCTTTTTGTTGGCTTCTTCCTCATATAGGTCCTTACTTGACCTTTCTTAAGTGGTGTGGTATCAGTTGCAGCAGTTTGACTTCTTGTCCTTTACTTCTTTACAGGAGGTGGAGATGGAGGTGTATCAGATTCAATAGCCTCTGTATCTAATTTCTTTTCTTCTAGTTCTTCATCGATAGTGCCCTGTTCATCGGTTTCCTCCTGTTGATCATGTTCTCCCTTCTCTGTAACTGATAGAATCTTCTTGAGATTCTTAACCATTTTATCCTTCTTGTTTATAGTCTTCTTGACTTGTAGGCCTTGTTTTATCTTAGATTTGGCCTCCTCATATGTTCCAAACCTTGGTTGTTTCTTATCAATGGTCTCATTGATCAGTGCCTCAATAGCACTTGTAGCTTGATCAATATTGATCTCATAGTCTAATGGTGCTAACAAAGCTGTTCTTGGTACAACCGGTTTGATATGTGTGTATTCTATGTCTTCCATGAAACATATCTCATCTTTGTGTTTTTCAACTAGTTGTTCAGGAATCCTAGTTCTTTCCATCATCTTTTCCTTGAACCCAAGGAAGTATGTAGACATAACAGACTCAAAGTTGTCTCCTAGTGACTTAATCAGTTCACTAATTTGTTGAGTTACCAATTTGGTAGTGTCCCATACAACTTTTCCTACTGAAGGAAAGTATTCTTGAAAATAGAAAAATGTACACATGATAAGTGATCCAAAATTACATGTGTTGCTCTTTGCAGATCTAATTTTGATCATATTCTCATTAAGTTGTTTCAGTAGGATCTCACACAGATCCATCTGAATTCCTTTTGTTACAATCTTGTAATCTGTGCTTACTGTTTTTGCAGAAATGTTGTTCATTCTGCTGGCTTGAAATATTTTGTACCCAATAACACATGCACCAAAGTTTAGCTCTTCTTCGGTGATTGTGTTCACTTTGAGACCTCTGTTGTCTCCTTCTACATTGGTGAGTTTTGTAACTTCTTTCATGGATGGATGCTTGTGTTCCCTAGGCTTGTCAGTTATCAGATAACCAGTGACAGCGTGAAGAACATCCTTGGTTATTTGTTTGGGTTGGTCTAGCCATAGTTTGTTGTCATGCATCTTGCTCAATACTAACCTAATCCATTCTGTTTTGAATTCCCTCAGGAAATGTAGGGCATTGGTTAAGCCTTTGACCTCCAAGTGTTTGTGTTCTTCTTTTAGTTTTCCTTCAACATCACATAGCTTCTTGAAAGCTTCATCCATTTCAAGATCATCTATTTCTACGATCTTGCAGTGAATATAAGACCTAACGTCTTCTATGAGCAAAACCCTAGGCAAAATTTTTGAAAATGCACTGGCTTCATCGGGTTTCTATGCAATTTTTGGACAGATTTTGTACTTAGGTTCTACACATGTGCTATTCTTGATCAATTTCACCATATTCTTCTTTTCATTCTTCAACTTAGCAGTTCTTGATGTGGTTTCCATTATTTTTCAAGTATCTAGGGTTTTCTCAAAATTAGGACTTTCTTGACAAAACAATGACAGAGATATTTCGGTGCCTTTGATACTTACTTCAATTTGCAATAGTGATGAAGAATCTATTTTCTGTGTGCTTAATCGATCTGGAGACGCTTCTACTTTCTTCTCTTCAATCACTTGGTTTTCGCTCTGCTTTCTCTTCAAATCGCGGGTGAAAAATGAATTTGTCCCGTCGACTATTTATAGACTTTTTTGACCTAAGTCTTTGCAATAAATGCTTAACAACTCGTCAGGACGGGAAGACATGTTTCGTCGGGAGAATGTTTCAAATCATTGTCAGTGAAGACATGATGCTTTAGGAAGTTGTTAACCACTTTTATTTTACCGATGAATATTGGTATTCTGTCAAGACCGTTTCTGAACTTTGCTTTCTTACCGATGATCGTCGGGTTACTAGTTGACCGACGATTTCTGGTAAGTGTAAACAACTCATTATTGTGTTCACCGATAATTTTTGGTAAGTGTTTAATGATGGTGTTGCATTCTTAGATTAGTAACAAGTAAAGTAGTATGCATCTTTGGTTTATGCAGATTTTGACTATCTATCAATTTGTATAATGGAATTGATGCAAAATATAACTTGGTATAGTGCAGTTCTATACTTACTTGTTCAACTCAAGTGGAGTTGGTGGTGTCACTAGATCCATTGGATGTGGTGTCACCATTTGCATTGATTGGCCTAGCTTCATTATTGTTTGAAGCTTTTATCCACATTTTATCTCTTGCCCTCCAGATATCTTCAATGGTATTACCATTGGGATATGTTCTTGTTTCTGTCAATCGGTCTTTGCAGTCTTTCTTGAGGTGACCAACTTTATAACAATGTAAGCATGCCATTCCAGGGTTTGACTATCCTCTAGACCTTTTGGTTCATGCTCTCATGTAGTTTGCAGCAATGTGACCATATCTACCACATGTTGTAAAGTTTGTCCAAGTGTTGTAATCCCATACATATTGATTTCCAGTTCTCTTTGGTTGATAAGGAACTTCTTCACCTTTTGGCTTCCATGCTTGCCTTTTCTTTTTCCAGCATTCTTCAGATGTGTTCCCATTCATCTCGCATGTAGGACAGTATTTGTCCATGTAGGTTTCCTTCTTTGGCTTTTCTATCTTGCTCTTGCATTCATAAGCCTTATGTCCTTTCTTGTTACATTTATAAAAAAATCCTATGAATGAAGATGTAGGTGTAGATTTAAGAGTACCTTTCATTTTACCTCTGCACATATTTGATGTGTGCCCTTTCTTTCCACAATGCTTGCATGATAGCTTTCTTGGTCTTGGATTTTCATAGACATTCTTTGGATTTGATGATTCTCCATTTTCGGTAAAGTCTATACCGTTGTTGTTGTTGACTCTTCATTGTCCTTCAAGAAAGTCATCCATTCTTTTATTGCTTTCTTCAACCTTTCTGATAATCTCATTATGATGTTGCTGAATTCCAACCTCATGCTTTAGCTTTTCATTTTCTTCTCTTAGTTCACCGATAATCTGTATTCTTTCAATGAGTTCCATGTTTATTCTATTTGCTTCTTGACTCATAAGGATAATATGATTTGTGAGATCATGGTGATGCTCAGCATGTCTTTGAATTTCCATTTCCTTTTCTTGTATTTTCTTTGAAATCTTCCTTCTGTCACCAATATAAAGTTTTCTCTCTGTTTCAGCTTGTCGGGCAGAACTCATCACATCAATCATTCTTACCATTTGGGTCTCTTGACCGATTTGCATCATCTTTATTTGCTCTATCAGATGTTGATTGATCTCCTTTAGATTTGTAACATTCTCTTCTGATGTATTTGATGTATTACTTACATTTTATCCTGAAGATTCAAAGAAATCTGGAATCTCTTCTTCTTGATAGTCTTTTTCATTGTTCCAGGTAGCCATACCTTTTATTTCATCTAGCAGCTCTCTCATCTTGATTCTCGCTTCTTTATACTATTCATAGAACATCTGTATCTCCAACTTTTTGTTCTCAATATTCTTATCAAGTTTGTACTTCTCCATTGTAAGATCTTTTCTCTTAAGCCTTTAAACTTTTCAAAGAAGATGCCAATGCTCTGATACCAATTGTTAGAATTGATGGGAAGTAGTACTGAGAGGGGAGGGGTGAATCAGTACCTCTAAAACTTTTAACACCTTACACAATTTATCATTAGTAATCTTTCAATTCTGATTTACCAACCATTACTGTTATTCTTTCTTATGTATATATTGTTTGTTCATAAACTTTAATAGTTTTCAATCATTCATAAAAACATTCATGAAATTGATAAACACATAACACAAGATATGGTATTGCAAAGAACTCATGTTAGGAAGTAAAAACTGCGGTGGGGATGGCACCCACAAAACTTCACTATCTGCAGAATGGAAGGGAGCCGATTAAGGCTTACAATTTGATCACTTCTGATGATCTACCCTGTTAAGAGTATTAAGGTGGAGACCTATTAAGATCTAATCTATTAAGAGCTTTAGCAACACTGATTTAAGTGTGCACTCAGTTATGAGATTTACAATAGGACAATTAAGCCCACCTTTCTTGAAAGGATTTCATTAGTGTACTACACTTGTTAGAATGAGTATAAATGTTGACCTGACTGTATGCAATCTACTATTGCTGATTTACAGATCCATTAAAGATTTTACAATGATAATATCACCTTAAGTGATTGATGAATACCTTTTCTCTACTTGTCGGTAGCCTTTGTTCTGTTCTTGAAAACTGACTTGATTATGTTTGTGTTCTTCTGCATGAATTCTCTATCTGGTCTTTAGTTTCTCTCCATGGCTACTATCTTCATTGATCAACTCTTTTTCTCAATGGATTGAGCATCTATTTATACAAGTATTTGACCTATCTTGGAATTCATGTATTACAATGTTAACTCTTAGATCCAAGGTTTACAACTTGACCTTGATCTTTAGTTTGCATGTTTTAAAATAGTAAAACTAATTAAAACAATAACAATTACATTTCTTCCTCTGCACATAATGGATTTAAAATAAAATCAAGAAGTTATAAATACAACTTTAGTGATTTATCTGATGCGGAAAGTTAGATCCACTTTTTGGAGGATGTAACTGACTGTTGGTTCTTGATCGTCAGTTTGAACTTGCAGTCTGTCGGCGTTCCTTGACTAAAATATTCCTCGGGTTCCCTATATCTGTCGGGTTCCTTTCTTTTTTGTTTCATTGGGTAGCACTGTTGTTACTTGTCGGGTATCTTTTACCTTTTGGTTATCAGACAACACTTAACAGTGTTTGGCGGGTAACCTTGGCGTCGGATAGTGTTGTGCCCTGTCTGTCGGTGTAGAGTAAACCGATGGTGCAGATCATGTTTTTTTCTAAGTATAATAATGGAAAAATATAATGCCTTCAGTTGTTCAGCTGTTTGGTTTGTGGTTTTCATTTGTTGTTGTATAGATTAAGTTTTTTGCATTGTGCGTAGGGTATACAAGGAACCGTACGGGTTGGTGGCTCATTTTTGGATATGTGTCCTGGAAATCCATATGGGGCTCTTTGAGAGGCTTTAGGTTCTATATTTATTGTTCTATTGTTTTGTGGTTTTGATTTGTTTTTGCAGAGAATAAATTTTCTGCATTGTGCATAGGGTATGCAACAGAACGTGCAGATTGGTGGCTCATTTTTGGATATTCATCATCGAAATAGTTTGTATTTTATATTTTTTGGTGTCTAGGGTTTGGTGACACAATGTAGGATGTGCAGGGAACTATGCGGGTCGGTGGCTAGTTATTGGGTATTCATTATTGACATCTTTTGCATTTGCTATTTTCTGGTGCCTACGGTTTGGACATAGAGTGTTTGCTCTTCTGTGTGAGGCTCTTCGAAAGGATTTAGGATCTGTATTTGTTGCTCTTCTTGTTTTCTTGTTTGGTTTGTGTTGTTAATTTTTTTTTGCAAAGAATGACTTTTCTTCATTGTGTATAGAGTTTATCCAGGGCATTGTTTGTGTTGGGGTTCATTGCAAATGTTGATTTTGCGAGCACACGTCATTGTTTCTTGTCTAGGTAAGATTTTTTTTTGTGTGTTGTCAAAATAGTTATTTGGTGTTGCTTCAGTTTCTTGTTTCTTGTTTCCTTATAGTGGTTGCGGTTTATACAAAATATTGTTTGTTTGGTACATATGTGTTTGAAATTACATAAATGTTTTTGTTGAAATAGTAGTTGAGACTCAAAAATAGAGAATGTGAAATTCGTTTTGGGCCTTTTAGAACCCTAGTGTGAAATGCACAAACATAATTCTATGTAAACTGTAATATGTACAACATATGGGAACCAAATATCAAATAACTATTTTCACATGTAAACAATATTGTTTCTTTATTTCACAATGTGCAAGTCCGCACTAAGGCACACTCACATGATGTGTTGTCAAAATAGTTTTTTTTGTTGTGTTTCAGTTTTTTATTTGTTGATTCCTTGTTGTGGTTATGATTTATACATATTATTGTTTATTTGGTACATATGTGTTTGAAATTTTATATATATATATATATATATATTGAAATAATGGGTGAGACTCAAAAATAGAGAATGTAAAATTCATTTTGGGCCCTTTAAAACCATATACTAAAATGCACAAATAATATTCTATGTAAACCGCAACAGGTACAACATATGGGAACTGAATATCAAATAACTATTTTCATAGGTAAACACTATTGTTTCTTTATTTCACAATGTGCAAGTCCTCACTAAGGCATGCGTACATGATGTGTTGTCAAAATAGTTATTTGTTGTTGTGTTTCAGTTTGTTGTTTGTTGTTTCCTTGTTGTGGTTATGGTTTATACATAATATTGTTTATTTGGTACATATGTGTTTGAAATTATAGATTTTTTTTGAAATAATAGTTGAGACTCAAAAATAGAGAATGCGAAATTCATTTTGGGCCTTTTAAAACCATGGACTAAAATACACAAATAATATCCTGTGTAAATTGTAATAGGTACAACATATGGGAACTTAATATCAAATAACTATTTTCACAAGTAACCAATATTGTTTCTATATTTCCTAGTGTGAAAGTCTGCACTAAGACTTGCTCACATGATGTCATGTCAAAATAGTTATTTGTCTTTTCCTTGTGGTGTTTATGGATTAAATAGAATATTGTTTGTTGGGTGCATATGTGTTTGAAATTGATTTTTTTTTTTGGTTGAAATAGTAGTTCAAACTCAAAATCAGAGAATGTGAAATTCGTTTAGGCTCTATATTTATTTATCTTCTTGTTTGTTTGTTTGTTTGTATTGTGCTTTAACCCTAGATTGAAATGCGTATGTGCTCAAACTGACAGGAATTTCTTTGGTTTTCAAAGATTTTTCATTTCTTGTTTCCTTATGTTGTTTCCTTATGTTGGTTAGGGTTTACACAAAATATTATTTCTTCTCTTGTATTTTAAGGATGCATATGTGTTTCAAATTGTACAAATTTCTTGGTTTCCCCCATGTCATAATATAGGGAAAAAATATTGTTGTGATATACACTTTTTATAGTGGGTGACGTTTACAGAATAGCACCAAATAAACAATATTCTGTGTAGACCGTAACTGGTGCAACATATGGGAATCAAATATGAAATAACTATTCTCACATATAAATAATATTGTTTGTTTATTTTCTAGTATAAAAGCCCACATTGAGGCTTGCTTACATGATGTGTGTGTGTGTGTATTTGTTTATTTCATAGTATGCAAGCTCACATTGCTCGGCTTGCTCACATGATGTCTGTATTTGCATGTATATATATGTATATGTATATGTATATATGCATATGCATATGCATATACATATGTATATGCATATATATATATATATATATATATATATATATATA
>MU224840.1:575617-595750 GCA_018584345.1 Thuja plicata | reverse complement strand
CCACAATGAACTATACTTGTTTATAATAATCCCTGTTAGAAGATCTTGCAACCCTGTTAGGAGTTGTTCTTTACAATGCAATAAGTATAGTGACCTGGTTAAGGGTCTAACCCTGTTAGGAGTCTTTCACAAATAACCCGGTTAAGGGTGAGGACTCACTGTCCAAAAGATCACTGCTTCAATGGTGAATGCTACAAAATTTTGTAGAATAGATATGCACTATATCTGATGATGAACTGTAGAGTAGACCTGCTATCTTGATCAGCTCCAGTGTATTGTAATCTTTCACTTCTTCTTCACATAGATCCTTGATGAATGAAACACAACTGATATTTTGCTCTGTACATTTTTTGTCTCTTATCTTATCATTCACACTTAGCGTTTCACAAATGACTTGCTATAAGTATCTTCCTCAAAGTATGAGATCATGGGACATGTTAGAAAACTCTTCATACCATCCTTGTCGGCTTTACTAGTCACACAAGCATAATTACAACCGCGCAATATAAACTGAATAGACGCGATGCTTCACTAAGTCGGCCTCATCAAATTACCTTTAACTTGGAAATCTTGTTAAAAAATGTTTGGCACCTTTAGATAACTATCTTCAACTTATAAATAATCTTTAATATACACACACATATCCCGAAGATAGGTGCAACTCAAGAACCAATGCAATACGTCGGCTCTGTACAGACAAGCTCCAGAAACTGTAACTGCCACAAAACAGATTTGTACAACATAACTGAAACTTCATATCTGAGTCTGCATGTATGAAAAAAACATCAACAACATGAATATAACTGCATAAGACTTGATATCATCATTCTGATAAGTACATACAGATCACTGTTGTATATTATATGTTGTCATCAATGACAAACATACAATCAACTAGCTGCCAGAAGTAAATCTCCAACATGATTGCCTCTAGATGAACCTCACTTCAAATTGTAAACACAATATAAATGTGAGGAACCCCACCACAAATAATTCATCCTACAAATCCTATGTGCACTGCAGATAAGTTATTCTCTACAACAACAAATGAAAACCACAAGGCAAATGACCAAACAAGAACAATAATAAATATAGAACGTAAAGTCTCCCAAAGACACCCATGTAAAAGAGCCAAAACTTTGTATCCAATCCCACATGCCATACCAAAAAATAGAGGCCATTGGACAATAAAACTCAAAGTGAATACAACAGATGTCAATGATGAATACCCAAATCCAAAATGACCTATAATTAGGAATGATGTAAAATATTTGGAGAATAAAAAGTCTTGTAATCTACAATTTTCTATACAATCAAGATTATGAATACCTATTCATTTTTTGGAGCTCATTAGGTGATACTAATTAAGAAGAATTGACACAAATTAAGTTGACATGAACACAATTGAAGATATGGAAGTTTTTGATAAAAGTTTCAATTATAAACCGAATATTGAAAATAATTATCTTTTACTAGTTGTTAATTTTGTGTTGTGTGCTACACACTCATTCCTTATGCATTTGTTTCAAAGTTTATAAATGACTCAGATGTGTTGGAAGCTACAATTGAAATAATTGTTATATTTCCATTGATGTCAAACCTTAACTGGAAGACAGTTGCTATCTTGTAAAGTGCCATATCAATTGATTGATGAAGAAGATTTGAAAAGAGGAGATAACAAGAAGACCTAGTGAAATGGTTGAGTAATGTGAAACTACAATGGGTACTTGATGAGATTGCATGTTGGTAAGGTAATATTTTGTTTATCTTTAACACCAAGTGAAGTTTGGATGACTACAAGTTAGTCTTGACCGAGTAACATAGCAGAATATTAAGGAAATTATGTTTGTGTTGAGTAATGCGAGTGTCAATCGAGTGCCAGCACACGCTGAGAAAATTTAGTGTTGAACGAGCATCAATATTTACCAAGCATCAGTAAATTACTGAGTTATCTAGTAATGACCGAGCGGAAGAACACAATGATGATCGAGTGTCAATATTTTGACAGTTTGATTAAGATTTGAGATCCCAGCCAACATAGTTGATTTCTTGGGATATGTGAAGTATATTTAAGATAAGGATGATTGTTGTGGAGAATTAAATGAGCATTTAATATATGTTTAACTATTTTTATATATGGATTCAAGAAGGATTTTTAGGATTTATTCTACAAGGTAGATGGAAAATGAAATGTTGGAAAGATTCACTGTATCTGACCGAACCCTAAGATATATGGTGATGATTAAGCGACAAAATGTCTAGCTACCTAATCAGAGAGGTATAAGATTAACCTAATTGTAGGTTATGTGAGAAGAGAGGTTAATTCATTTGACTAGAAAATCTAAGCAAAAGGCAGACAAGGCTGAATAGAACAGTACTAATTGCACAGTGATGATTGCTTGAAAAATTTCCAAGCATATACAAGTGATAGAGGTGACAATGGAGGCCATTTAGTGAATTAGAATTTGAGAGAAAGTGGAACTATATTTGCAAAGTGAGTTGTATATCTCAGATCACATTAGTGTTACTTTCTAACCATTATATCAGTGAAAAATCCTTTTAAACAAGGTTGACCCAATAGTCATATTGTAAATCCTTTAATCAAGGTGACATTCTAATGGAATGGTATAATTCCTCTAACAAGGCTCAATTTTAACACGATGATTAAATCCTTTAACAGGGTCACATTTAACAGTGTGTATTGTAACCTTTAACAGGGTTGTCTCCTTACAGAGCTCACTTCATAAGTGTGAAAAATTGGTAGCATGTTACTGGTGGTTTTTCCCATATTAGGTTTCCATGTTAAATCTTGGTGTCATACTTGTGTGAATGTTATTTGATGTGTTGTACTGTTAAGATTTTCATATTCTGCAAGTTGATTACATTAGGACAATGAACTATAAGTTTATGTTAGTGATTAGATGCTATAGAGACTGAGTGGATTACTGAGTGGATCTGAGTTGGTTAAAGTGTTTTTAATTTCAATTGGTACATCTGGACCTAGTATAACTGGTTCACCCCCCCTCTCAATTATTCTGAATCATTCTAACAATTGGTATCAGATCATTTTGGTGCTTGTAAGGAAAAGTTTGAAGGTACTTGAAGCTAAAGATCAAGATGTATAAAAAGGAGGTACCGAGGCTAAACAAGGAGAACTTCCTTGCATGGAAAAGTTTGATGAAGTTACACCTATATGGAATTGGAGAAGAAAAAAGATACTATGTGGAACATGATTACATAATAGTGCCTATAGTTATGGCATCTCAGCAGATGAAAGAAAAACAAGAACACAACCAGGCAATGTTGGAGATTGCATCAGCTCTAAGTTATCCTGAATTTGAAGATATAAAAGACTGTAAAACTGCAAAGGAAATGTGGGACACACTAGAACTATCTATGGAGGTGATAAAAATGTACTGAGAGCTAAATCTAAAATCTTGAGAGGTAAGTTTGATGAAATGAGAATGTTAGATTGAGAAACTATTGTTCAATATTGTAGCCAAGTTAAGGAGGTTGTAAATGCTATTAGAGGAGCTAGTGGATCTATTGACGATGATACTGTTATTAGCAAGGTACTTAGAAATCTACTTCCTATTTATGCTATTAGAGTATTTGCTGTACAATAACTGTGATGTACTCCTGGTAACAACTTAACTCTGGAAGGTTTAGTTGGTAGACTTATTGCTTTTGAGTTATCAAATTTTGATAATTTCACTCCTCACAATGTTGATTCTGGATTCAAATCACAATTGAACCTTCATAAATCTACGAAAGGAAAAGAAAGACATGTGAACATTGACAATGACACTTCTAATGATGATCTTGATGAACTTGAAGCACTTATGGCTAGAAGAATACTGGGAGGAAAAGGAAAATTCAAAGGTAAACTTCCTATAATTTATTTTTCATGTAACAAAGTTGGCCATATTGCAGAAAGATGCCCTGAAAGGAATGACAAGGATGATAGAAGAGAAAGAAAGTACAAAGAAAAAAGGGATGACAAAGTTCAGAAGGCATAAGGACTATAAGGACAAAGGTAAGAAATCCTGCTATATTGCTGAAGAAGAAACTGATAGTGAATTTGATAAATTTGATGACAATGATATAGAAGTTGTTTATGTTTCTATGAAAGATGATTCTGATGAGGATGAGAAAACTGCACTTATTTCATATATGAGTAAAGGTGATAGCTGGATAATGATAGTGGCTTCTCACATCACATGACTGGTGACAAAAGTAAATTTGAAACCTTAAGCTATTGCAAAGGTGGTAGTGTTAAGTTTGGTAATGAAAAACCATGTCTTGTGAAAGGAAAAAGGATCAATAAAACTGATTGATAAAATTACATGTGACAATGCTTATTGGGTTGAAGGTCTAAACTATAATTTGTTGAGTGTTTCTCAGTTGAACACTTCTGGATACCGAGTTGAATTCCATCACAGAAAATCTAAAATGTTTGATGCTACTGGTGAACTAATTGGAAGTGGTGAACAAACAACATGTAATTGTTTCTAGCTAGATCTATCTGACGAGACATGTTTGTTTGCACAATATGATGATATATGGTTATCGCATAAGAGCTTATGTCATGTGAGCTTTGTCAATTTGGTAAAAAATAGTAAGATGGAAAGAGTAAGAGGCTTACCAAAATTCAAGAAACCTAATAATGTTATGTGTAAGCAATGTCAGTTGGGAAAAATGACAAAGCCTATGTTTAAAAGAAAAACCTGTACTTCACATAATATTTTGGAATTGGTTCATACTGACCTTTGTGGACCTATTGGTGTGCAAATCTACCATGGTGATAAATATTTCATACTTTTTGTTGATGATTACTCTAGAATGATGACTGTGATGTTTCTCAAAGAAAAATCTGATGCTTTTTAGTTGTTTAAGTGGTATTTGTAAAAAATTGAAAAAGAGACAAGTAAGAGCTTAAGATGTCTGAGATCTGACAGAGGAGGAGAGTTTATATCCAGTGAGTTAAACTTATTCTGTAATGATAGAGGAATTAAAAGACAAATGTATGCTCCAATAACTCCCCCATAGAATGGCATAGCCGAGAGAAGGAATAGATCAATAATAGATCGTGCTAGAACACTGATGATAGAGAAGAATGTTGCAGAAAAGTACTGGAGAGAAGCTATGAGTACAAAAGTCTATACCTTGAATCAAGTACAAGTTAAGAAAGGTAATGGTATTACACCTTATGAGTTATGGTATGGTTATGCACCTAATGTAAAATATTTTAATGTTTTTGGAAGCAAATTTTATATACTGAAGGACTATAGAAATGGAAAAATTGATGCTAAAAGTGATGAAGGCATATTCCTAGGTTATTCCACTAAGAGCAAAGCGTATAAGTGTTTGAATTCTAACACTAAAAAAGTTGTGGAAAGTGAAAATGTTAGAATTGATGAATATGTAGAAAAGAATGAAGTTGAATGCAAGCAAGAACCTGAAGACTACAAATCTTTTGTTTACATGAACGAAGGAGAGACCAGCAGTTTGCAGTGCAGGAGCACGCCAAGGTCTTTGAAAGATGTTTTTGGTCATTTTGGCTTGTAGGTTGGTTTGGCCAACCATAAGTGAATAAGGAATATGTTATAAAGTCCTAAGTATGTCTAAGGTGTGTCTAGGGTTAGTAGTGATTAGGGTTTGGTAGTTGTCGAGGTCAAGTTGCATCTAGGGGTCTATATCCTTAGAAGTCAACCAAAAGGTCAAAGGGTTGAAAAAAAATATAAAATGGAGTGACATTCAAGGTTTTAATGTTTTTAAGTGTTTTAAGGTCATATGATAAGTTTTAGGACCAACTTGGGTCATTGGAATCGGTAAAATGTCATTTTGACAAAAGATGTAGAAGTTGTCATGACAACTTTTGTAACTTTGCAAAGTTGTCATGACAACATTTCCTAGTTTTTAGGAATTGGATTTAATTATGCCCAAATCATGACATGAGGGTCCAGATATGTGGTAATATGATATATAAGGTGGAACAAACCCTAAAGTGACAGTTAGTGTTCATTTTGTACGGACTGTTTGTGAAGAAGTAAGGTTTTACATTGTATTTTGTAGACAGATCCATCATCCAATACTTTAATGGATTGAATGGGTTAAATTAATGCAATGAGAATTTTTTGTGTGTTATTATCTTAGTCTCTATGGAATTTTTTTGATCTTTTAATCATACTATTTAACATTTTGTAAATTATTTAGGTTTTACTGGTTCACTGTCCAGTTTTGGACCAGTCATGTAGATAATGGATTTCCTTGGAGTTCCCATGGTCCAAAGTCCTATGACCACTTGGAATCAAGTAAATAATTTTATATACAATGTACATATGGTGTGTTGAGTGTGTATGTGCAGGGAAGACATGAGAATATGCAGGCCCTAAGTGAAAACTGGTTATTCTGGCTAGGGGAACTGAACAGAGCAGAGGCAATAAAGATTGCTTGGTGATTGGTGTGTTGCAAAAATTGTTAGAGGTGTGTAGGGGCATGTAATATAGATATTTTTATGGAAGTGAGAATATAATAGGAGGTGGTTAGTTCAGTTAATGAATCCAAGAATCCAAACCAGTATTCATGTCGTAGAAACCCTCAATTTTAGGGGTTTGATGAAAGTCTATTGTACGGACAAGGTGGGGAACTAAGACCTAGTAAATATTTAAGCCTAGGAAAAACCCACAAGGAATATGTAATTATATTCCAGGAGTGTTAAGAGATTTTGAGAGGATATCCACTTTTTCAGTATTTAGGAGGGCTAATAGGCCTAAAAGGCTACAAGGCCTAGAACACTAGAAATCTTGAACCCGATTGGAAATAGGGTGAAAGATCCACAAGATTAGATCTAGGGGAGTTGAAAGAGACTTAAAGGAGGCCATGAATCCAATCCCAAAGAAGATAGGATAGATGGAAGAGTGGATGAACAAGAAAGTCCATGGATGAGAAGGACTATGGAGAAGGATCTAGTGAGAACTTGAACTTGTTGGAGAGCTCCTAGTGAATTAGAGGAACATATAAAAATCCTCTGGTTAGGGTGGTGATAGGAACCCTAAGAAAGACCAAGGGAAAGTCTAGTAGAGAGAAAGAAAGCTCTAGGAGTGGGATCGCCCCATCAAATTGGTATCAGAGCTAGTGAAAGGCTTGGGAGGTGACTGGTGTATGTCAGAGAGGAGTGAATCCATAGGTGAGAACTTCATGGTGACTAATGCAAAATTGGCAAGGGACTTGTCAGAGAAACAAGACAAGAATAGGGTTCTTGAATAAGAAACGTAATAAATGAAGATAAAGATGGCAGAGGTTGTAGAGATAGCCAACAAGATGAAGGAGCATATGAGTGAAGATAAAGACAAGGGGAAGAAACCAGTAGAGGAGGAGATAGAACCAGAGACTGACCCTCCTCTACCCGAGGAACCATTTCTCAAGGCACTCAAAGCATTGAGTGACAAGGCTCTAGAAGGCATTCCATTTTTCTCTGTTAAGATGGATGCAGAGATGGTTATGGAATGGATCGAAGGTATGGAGAACCACTTCGAATGTGATGGGATCACAAAGCACAGAAGGTAAAGATAGCCAAGTCTAGGCTAAGAGGACAAGCACTCACATGGTGGAAGTTTCTGCAGGAAGAAAGGGAGAAAGAGGGCAAGAAGCCCATAACAAATTGGAAATCAATGGTGGAAAAAGTGAGGGAGAAATACCTTCCAGAAGACTATGACATTCAGATACACAAGAAGAGGTAGAACCTTAGGCAAAAGGACCTAGATGTGCCATCATATACTGAAGAATTTCAGAAGCTTTGTCTTAGATCAATAATACAGGAGACAAAGAGCATCAAGGTTTCTCGGTACCTTAATGGATTAAGGTGGAATATACAAGAAGAACTGTCTCTTTACCCTAACTTCCATTCATAGTTGTTTCCAAATGGATTTGAAAGTGGAAGAGAAACTTAGGAAGAAACAAGACTCTAAATCCAGAGGAAGGGGAAGGGGTAGAGACAATAGAGGTGGCCATAGAGGAGGTTCAAGTGGAAGAGGAAATGACAATAGGAGTCAAGGCAACTCCAGATATATAGAGAAAGGAAATGAATCAAGAAATAGAGGTGGATACAATAGAGGAATGGGTTCTTATAACAGTGGAAGAGGAAGATCAGGGGGTTTTGGGAGAAGTTCTCACTTTTCTTCCATGAAATGCTACAACTGTGGACAATTGGGTCACCCTGCATATAGATGCCCTGACAAACCCTCATCTTCACAAGGATAGAAAAAGATAGATTATGTCCAAGAAGAGGACTTCTCTAAACAATCAGAGGTGAGTCTAGATTCAGAGAAGGGAGAAAACCTCATGTTGAGAATAATTATGATCAAGACACCCACCAGAGATGAACATAAGTAGAGAAGGGCTCTTTTTAGAGTCAAATGCAAGATATTGGGGAAAGTGTGCAAAGTTATCATTGATTCAGGGTCCACAGATAATGTTATATCTGAGGAGGCAGTAGAGAAGTTGAAACTCACCAAGATTCCACATGTGTGTCCCTATAAAGTTACATGGTTAAACAAGGGGAAACACATCTTGGTAAATGAGAAAGTGTGGGTAGAGTTTACCATTAGCAAGTATCAAGATAAGATACTTTGTGATGTGTTGCCAATGGATGCATGCCATCTATTGCTTGGTAGACCATGGCAATATGATAGGGAAGATTTCCATAATGAGAAAGAGAACAAGTAGTCCTTCAAGAAAAATGGAGTAACTTTAAAAATTCAGTCTCTGCTAGAGGAAGACATAGTGGAGAAGACAGAATCCAGTACATTGTTGATGAGTGGGAAGTAATTCCTAATGGATTTGAAAGAGGAAGGAGTTGGCTATGAAATCATGTTAAATCCAAAGGAGGAGGAGACTCATAAGCAAGCACCTATGCCAAAGGAAGTGAAACAACTATTGGATCAATTCAAAGACATAATATGTGAGGGTACACCGGCTACACTACCACAAAAGAGGGAGATAAGTCATCAGATTGAATTTGTACTAGGAACATATTTGCAAAATAAGGATGCATATAAAATGACACCAGAGAAAAACAAGGAGATAGCTAGGAAAGTAAAAGAACTTTTGGACCAAGGGCTGATCAGAAAGAGCATAAGCCCATGTGCTATCCCAGTGGTTTTGGATCCTAAGAAGGGAGGTAAGTGGAGGATGTGTACTGATTCTAGGAAAATAAATAGGATAACTATTAGATATAGATCTCCTATTCCTAGGATAGAAGATTTAATGGATTGTTTGGGGGGTGCTAAGTACTTCTCTAAAATTGATTTGAAAAGTGGTTACTACCAAATTAGGATTAAGGAAGGTGATGAGTGGAAGTCATCCTTTAAGACTATAGAGGGGTTATATGAATGGTTATTTTTTCCCTTTGGGCTTACCAATGCACCTAGTACCTTTATGAGGGTGATGAATGAGGTCTTGAAAGACTACATAGGTGTATTTGTAGTTGTCTATTTAGACGACATCCTCATTTTTAGCAAAACAAAGGAGGATCATATGAAACACTTGGAGTTAGTATTGAAGAGGTTTCAGGAAGAAAAACTCACCATCAATCTTGAAAAGAGTGAGTTCATTAAGGAAGAACTAGTCTACCTAGGATTTGTAGTTTCCCAAGGTGACTTGAAAATGGATAAGGACAAAGTAGAGGCCATATTGAACTGGCCTACTCCTAAGACAGGGACTGAAGTTAGGATCTTCCATGGGTTAGCCCAATTTTATAGGAAGTTTATTAAGAGATTTAGTGAAATTTGTGCTCCAGTCCTAGAGACCATTAAAGGAGGGCTGAAAACCAAATTTGTATGGACCAAGGAAGCTAATGAGGGGTTTTAAATGTTGAAAAGAGAAGTATCCACTCAACCTATATTGTTGTTACCAATTTTTGACAAACCTTTCATAGTAGAGTGTGATGCAAGCAGCATAGCAGTGGGGGCTATCTTACGCCAACAAGGCAAGCCAATGGCATTCTTCAGTGAGAGATTGAACGAGGCAAAGTATAGGTACTCTTCCTATGACTTGGAGCTATATGCTCTTTTACAAGCCTTAAATAAATGAAGGCATTATTTGTTGTCTAAAGAGTTTGTTGTCTTTATAGATAACCAAGCATTGAGTTATATTAATATTCAAGAAAAACTTAGTTTGAGGCACATCAAATAGATGGAGTTTTTGCAGTCATACGCCTTCAGTATTAAGCATAAGAAGGGGGTACAAAACAAAGTTGCAGATGACCTTAGTAGAAGGATGCTTAAAATACAAGAGATTTAGTTGCAGAGTACAAGAGTAGAAGGGTTTAAGGACCTTTATGAAGGAGATGCAGACTTCTCAGTGATCTACAAGGTGTGTAATGAGTTTGAAAATCACTTTCACAGTGAGTATGCAGACTACACTCTTCAAAATAGATTGTTGTTCAAAGGTAAATAGTTGTGTTCCAAGGGGATCCATGAGGGAGAACCTCATCCAATAAAAACATAATAGGAGTTTAAGTGGACACTTTGGATTGAACAAGACTTTGGATGTAGTGGAGAGGTTATATTGGTGGCCAAAAATGTAGAGGGATATAAGGAGATATGTAGAGCTGTGTGGGGTGTATCAAAAAGAAAAAGGAACTTCATCAAATGCAGGCTTATATCAACCATTTCCCATCCCAAGTAGACCATTGGATTGCATCAGTATGGATTTAATTATGGGAATACCTAGAACACCTACTGGTTTAGACAGTGTGTTTGTGGTAGTAGACAGATTTAGCAAGATGAGCCATTTTTTTCCCATGAAAGACAACACATGATGCTAGCCATATTGCCCATTTGTTCTTTAAAGAGATAGTGAGGATACATGGCTTTCCAACAAGTATAGTTGCAGACAAATATGTGGAGTTTATGGGATATTTTTGGAAGACACTTTGGAGAAGGCTAGGAACCAACTTGTCACTTAGCTCAGTTTATCATCCTCAAACAGATGGCCAAACAGAGGTGATCAACAAGGTACTTGGCAATTTGTTGAGATGTTTGACCAAAGAATATGGAAAAAGTTGGGAGCAAGTGATACCTCAGGCATAATTTTCATACAATGATAGCACAAATAGGACCACAATTAAGAGCCCATTTGAGATTATTTATGGGTTACACCCAAGGGGTGTACTTGAGTTGAGAGACCTACAAGGTTATGAAGGCATCAGTGGTCATGCTGATGATTTCTCCCAGTCAATGAGAGAGGTACATGAATAGGTTAGGAAGACATTAATGGAGGCCAATCATAAGTTGAAAGCCAAGAGATATGAGGGAAGAAGAGATCTGCAATTTGAAGTGGGTGATCTAGTAATGGTGTTTTTGAATAAGGCTAGACTACAAAAGGGGATACCTAGTAAGTTGCAAATGAAAATGATTGGGCCTTGCAAGGGGTTGGCCAAGTATGGACCCAATACCTATAAGGTGGAGCTACCCAAGGAGATGTCAATTTATCCAATCTTCAATGTGAAGGATTTGATAAAGTATAAAGGGCTAGAAATGGATGAAGTACAGTACAGTACTGAAGTGAATAAGGATGTGGGGGAGTTCAAGACTCTAGAACATATCAAACCACAAGCTGCAAGGATATTGGATTCAAGAGTGAAAAAGAAGACCATGCATAAGGTCTATATGGAAAATCTAGTGAAATGGATCTTCAAAACTGTATATTAATTTGTCAAGTCATCTATCGAGTAGCAGTAAATCAATACTATGATTACCGATCAATGCATATAAAGTAATTTGTAAAGAAAAGTAACAATCCACAACAATCATACACATTAATGCATATATTTTTAACGTAGAAACCCTGCTAAGGGAAAAACCACCTAGGACTGGTAACCAAAAATATTTCACTCTTATGAAGTGAGCTCGATTAAGAGCCAACCCTGTTAAAGGTTACAATGCACAATGTTAAATGTGACCTAGTTAGAGGATTTAAAACTAACATTTCTCTCTTGACCAATCATTCAATATAGGGCAAAAAATAAAACACTCATCATTCATTAGAATGTCATAATAAAGACTTTCACATCCTACTCGGTTAAGAGATTTATCTGTAACAATGGTTAAACTGATATAGTAATGATCTGATTCAAATACAACTTTGTTTGCAGATTTTTAGATTTATGCTAAGTACATAATACCTCTGATCAATTTGTTCACTTCAGAGCATATGATTCTTCCGACTCTGTTCTTCTCGGTTAATGCTCTTTCCTATGTCGCTCGGTGTTGTCTGCAGAAATGCTCAGTTCTGTCTTTAACCAGTTTGATCAGCCATGCATGAAATTTGCATGTGTGCGCATCATAGTATCATGTTGTTCATAATGAATCGCTTGTCTCTTATATAGACATCATAACTCATTTAATTTCCATCCTTTAGATTTTTCCACTTAATCTCCATCGTTGGTTTTGCCACTTAAACCTTCCTCGATAATTGTGTTAAAAACATGTTTCAATCTTCTTCATCTGATCTTCCTTGAATTTTCATAGTCGTTTGATCATCATAACAAACCTTATCATTTTCCTCAGAATTGTCAATTTGCCAGCTCATCATTTTAATCAGCCTCAATTTGATTAAATCACTCGGTTGATACCCTGATGTGTCGGTGATCCCTAGCTCGGTTATCATTGTTCTTGGTATACAATATATTTACTCGGTGTTCACTTTTACTCGGTGTATATAGAACTCTTCAATTACTGACCACATAAACTTTGTTTGTTCCAGATCTTTAATCCATAATAGATGTTTGTTACCATAATGATACTCAAACAAGTTGACATCAATGACAATACGTTAACAGATTAATGTCTATCATCACATCCATAACTCGGTTGACCATCAACAAAATGACTTCAAACATACAATCAGTTGTAGTTCATCACCACCGTCGCCCACGTACATGTCTTATCTTCGATGCATGTCCAAACATTCTGGAACCCTAAAAAACAAATCTTTTAACTCTTTTGGGGTTTTATTTATCACCCCTTCTTTCTCCCGCCAAGCCGCCACTCTACAATTGTTTTGGTTTTTCTCTACGAAGGTTTGGGCTCTTCTCTGCAACCTTCAGGTAACATTGTGCCCACCAAGCATCCTTCGTTTCTCCTATGTGTAGTGATAGAATTAAAGAATGACTGTCTCAGTGTCATCCATTTCATTAAAATATTTTGTATTTGGTATATGTCATGGAGAGTTTCATTTTTTTGTTAAATGATTATCTGTATGCGTGAAGGGTTACATTAAAATGATGAAATATACTTATTCGTTCATGCATTTTTCCTTCTTTTGTCACCATTTTTTCAAATGGTGTCCATTTCATTAAAATGTTTACTGTTTGGTATATGTCGTTGATGGTTCCATTTTTTTGTTAAATGATTATCCCTATGCATAAAGGGTTACATTAAAATGATGAAATATGCTTCTTCATTCATGCATTTTTCTTTCTTTTGTCATTATTTTTTCAAATGGCGTCCAATTCATTAAAATGTTTTCTACTTGGTATATGTCGTCATGGATTTAATTTTGTTGTTAAATGATTATCTGTGTGCATAGAGGGCTGCAATAAAATGATGAAATATGCTTATTCGTTCGTGCATTTTGCTTTCTTTTGTCATCATTTTTTCAAATAGCTTTCATCTTCATAATTTTTTTATTATTTGATATATGCTTTTGAGGGTTTCATTTTGTTATTACATGATTATCTTTATGCTTTAAGGGTTACATTAAAATGGTGCAATATGCTCCTTCATATATGTATATGTATACATAAATTTATATATGTCACGAAGGATTTCATTTTGCTGTTAAATGATTATCCTTATGCATAAAGGGTTACATTAAAATGAAGAAATCTGATTCTTCATTCATAAATTTTTCTTTCTTTTGTCATCATTTATTTTTTCAAATGGCATCCAACTTCGTAAAATGTTTATTATTTGGTATATGTTGTGGAGGGTTTCATTTTGTTGTTAAATGAATATCCTTATATTAAAATGGTGCAATCTGCTCCTTCATATATGTATATGTATACATAATTATGTTTGTTTATACATGATTATGTATATGTATACTAATTATGTACATATGTATACATAAATTTGTATATGTCACGGAGGATTTTATTTTGATGTGAAATGATTATCCTTATGCATAAAGGGTTACATTAAAATGATGAAATCTTCTTCTTCGTACATGCATTTTGCTTTGTTTTGTCATCATTCTTTCAAATGGTGTTCAGGGTTTTTCTTCAAGGATTGCATTATTTTTGTATGGTCGGGGGTCTTTCATTGTCTCAATGATTATCTGTATGCATAATTATGTACATGTATGCATAATTGTGTATATCTATACATAATTATGTATATGTATGTACGTAATTTTGTATATATTGACATAATTTTATAAAATAATTTTTTTATAATTATGTTTATGTATACATAATTTTGTATTAAGCGTGGCATTAAAATGGTTTGGCCATGTGTGCACAATTACATATATGTTTTTTTTTCTCTGCAACCATTTGAGATCCACTCTACAACTTGCAGGTAACATTATGCCCATCAAGCATACTTCCTTTCTTGTATGAGTAATGGAATTAAACAATGATTTTCTCAATGTCGTCCATTTCATAAAAATGTTTAGTATTTGGTATATGTCATGGAGGGTTTCATTTTGTTGTTCAATGTTATCCTTATTACTAAAGCGTTACATTAAAATGGTGTAATCTGCTCCTTCATATATGTATATGTATGTGTATGCATAATTATATATTTATATATACATAATTTTGTATATGTTCACATAATCATATATATATATATATGATATATTTATACATCGTTATGCATAATTATGTACATTTGAGTTTCTTGGTGTTGAGATGTACTTTTCTATTGTTACTTTTGTTTAGGCATTCTTAATGGATCAAACATTTGGTATTGAATGTTTTCCTTTGCAGAAGTCAATTGAAGACCAGTGCTCCAAATTATTTAATGTGCATGATGAGGATCTGAAACATGATATTATGTATCTTGTGCAATATAATGTTGTTGGCTCACATGTACACAATGGGGTGGTGTATAAACTAGTCTTTTCTACTCTGCTTCAAGTTACAGGTTGGCTTGAATGAGTGTTGGAGGTGGGTAAGCATGTGGTGGTTAACCACAACTAGGGAAAAGTTACTGAGGGTATTCGAATGATGAATCCAAACTTTATCTCTGGTAGACTTGGTAAAAACAATTATTTCAGCAGAGAAGGTTGTCAAGATAAAATGGTGGAGGTGCATGGGATCTCTTCAAGCTATCGGTGGCTAACGATAATTATGCTTCAATGAGTGTCTTTCATTCTAATAATCCATATTTTTTCTCCTAACACGATAAATTTATTTTACAAGATTACTTCTTCAGAGTTGCCCTTTTTGTCACTAAACTAGATTATCTCTAGAATTACTTTGAAGGAGATGTTCCTCTTTTTGTAATTCCCCCTCATATGTGGGGCTGCTATTTTTTATTGAAAAATGATTATATCAATTTTGTCCACAATTTCATTAAAATGGTCTTCAAAATTTTTAACAATGGCATAATTATACATGTGTATGTATAATTATATATATGTATGCATAATATGTGTGCATAATTATATACATGTGTGTGTGTGTACATCATTATGTATATGTATACATAATTATATAATATTTTTTATCACTGCAAGCAAAGAAAATTATTGTTTCCTATGAAATTTATTTGTTCTTGGTGTCTATATACATAAACTACAACCTCGTACACTTTATAACCACATATCAGTTGCATCTTATAATTCATGTCAAGCTTTCAAACCACTGTGTGTGTGTGTGTGTGTGTGTGTGTGTGTGTGTGTGTGTGCATAATTATGCATATGTATGCATAATTATATTGTATATGTATGCATAAGTATATATGTGTGTGTGCATAATTATATATGTATCCATGTATACTTTATACATACATATGTTTACACATGTATATTGTATACAAAACTACATAATCCCTAAATGGGTTGAAATCTTTATTTTTTAGGGTTCTATAATGTTTGGACATGCATCCAAGAGAGGGCATGAAAATGGTCGATGGTTGACATAAAAGGGACTTGGGGGATTCAGTGGCCACCCTTTTCTAATACAAAAGTTAAATATGTGAATTGGCCCATATGCCTAAACACTTGCAATAAGGTACTTTTTAATTTTGAGATTGGATTTTATTTATTAATTCTATGTATGTATATACATACAGTCATTCACACACACTCATGTATGTATGTATGTATGCACACACATATATATATATCTGCATATACATATGTGTGTGTAATGTTTCTTAGAAATCAAACTTCAATTGCACATGGAAGTATGAAATGATTGATTGTTTCTCACCAATATTCTAATTTCAAAATCAATTATTACAAATGAATGCATTCACTTCCACATTCAGATGAATTTATAATAGGGAATTTCTAGGGTCATTTTCATTATAAATTCATGTACGTTTTCAATGATTTTATTATTGTGCATGCAATATTGTAAGAATGATTTGATGTGAGAACATTACTACCCTCGGTTGTTACATTTTTTTGCAGGCATGGAACATGTATGAGAGGCGAACCAATTGCTTGGATTTCAATGTAATTGTGTTTTTCAATACAACATTTTTTGTTGGGAAATTTGAATATCTACGAATTAACATTTTTGTATTGATTGGTTTAATGCAATTGAATATAAGATGTTCTGATATGTTGATTACATTTATGCATCACACCTTTTTTGAAGGCTTCTAGGGACATGTTGGTTCCCAAACCAACAGATTATAAAGATTTAAGAGTATGCCAAATTCTATTTCAAATCCTTCCAATTCACTTGGCCATCGAATGGGATTAACCAAGTTATGGTTAAACTCCCCTACTCTTTAGGCTTTGCAGGACCTAGGAAGGTAAACCTTCTCACCAATTGGTTCTTCAAGTTTATGCGTTTTTACATAGAATTGTATCTTATATCTTTCTACTTCTATTTTCTACTTCAAAGTGGCATATATTTGAAACAAAATGATTTTTTTATTGACTACTTGATTGCTTCTAACTTTTGTTGATTATTCTACTTCTTAGTTCTTATTAGTTCTTACTTCTATCTTTCTCCTAGTGTTACTTCTATGATCAACTTCTACAATAACTTGATATCTGAATTAACTTTGCTTCTATTAATCTTCTATTGTTCCTATTGTAATCGGATTATGTTCTAAATGTATTTTATGAAATGGACCAGTGCCTTCTTCTCCTTTGGGCTATAGAGTCAACCTTCTCCAGACCCTGTGTATAACTCTGAAAGACAATTTTTAAACCTTCCAGCGGATAAGTTTGTCAACTATCTAACCCTTAATTTTATTGTTATATATTTTAACTACAATAAGTCTAATTGAATTTAATCTTTCTATGAAAGACCAATGAAAACAAGACACAACTAGCTGAATTTTGTCTTAGGTGTATCTTGTTTTTTCAAACGTGTAATCACAACATATTAATTTTCACATGTGGATTTAAGATAGAAATAATTCAATGTAAATGATAATAATAGAGAACTTATCAAGATAAAGATTTCCCACACAACTCAAATAAGAAGAAAATTACTGATTTGTACTAATTAAAATGAAAAGTATTGTATTATAGAATATAAAACTGTCTTGCTGATTATTTTTAAAATATTACATTTTGAGGTCCTTAATATATGAAAAGACCCAAGAGTGGTGTCTTTTCACAAAGTATTTTGAACATAACAAACTATTAACATAATTAGAAAATAAAACAAGTAAACTAATCTTCATCTATCCATGAAATTGTCGCTAAAATATTCTCCTTGTACTTCTTTGACTCATTCATGTCAGCATCATGGAAGGTGTTCCTTGTTTTGTACTTTATTTGAATCATCTTCTCCATGTGATGAAATGCTCCTTCAAGGGATAATCCTTCACCTTTGACTGCATCTAGTGCATCATATAATATTTGATTGTACAAGTTCATCCAGTTGTCTCGGTCTCTCAAAGATCCATCCTTGGCACACAGTTGAGGTAACCCCATTTTGATTGTTCTCTCAACCCCCTCATACTCACATTCTAGATCTACAGTGTATTTATCATGTCTGGATATTAATTTATCAATAAAATCAATAGAGTTAGTATCTAATGCTCTAAGATGTGTACCATGTATTTTCACATCAAGCTTGTTCTTGAATCTTCGGTGTTCCAGCATTTCTATAAAGATTTTGTAGTAAGTACTCCAAAAACCATCAAGCCACATCATTAAGTTGGAGAACCTTTTATGAAATAATATAGAGATTATCTCAAATTTTTCATCTTGCTTCTGATACTCCTCTTACAAATCCTCATATTTGGCTTTTAATTTTGTCCCTTTGCCTCAAGTGATCCTCATATTTGTATCTCTCAAAGAAGCAATTTCCAGTAGTGATTTATCATAATTCATCTAGAAAGTGTTCTTTTCTTTTATCAATTACTTCATCTGAGCCTTATTCAACTTTGCAATGTTTATTTTGATATTTGCAGTCATGATTGGATCCACTTATCCTACCTTCAAGGTCATCATGTGACCAAATGCCTTATCAATATCTATTATTTTGGGCCTTTTATTTGGAGGATATAAATCCCATATCATCATTAATTCTTCACCAAGGTCAAATCTTGATCCAATGTATTTTTTTTGCACACTTTCCACAATCAACTTATACTCTTTATTACCATTGTGCAGAAAACTATCAAATACCAAGGTTGCACTCAAATCCCACCCAGGAAACACCATGACACCGACCTCTTGCAAGAGTTGTCTCCCTTTGTCTGGTGTAATCACATTAATCTCGTGACTTATATCCATCCAAAATTTGTTTAAAAGTTGTTCATTGTCAAGAGTGATAGTGGGAATTAATTCTTTTAGTTTCTATACTCTAAAATTATAAAGAAATTTCCCATCAATTGTTATATGGGAGTTATGGAAGGAGCGCAATAGACATATATTTAAGGGAAAACGGATGGGATGGGAAAAATTAACTAATAAAATGGAAGCTACTATTATTGAGATTGTGAAAAGAAGAATCATGAATGGGAAAATATTGAGTGCTAAGATGACTTACTAGGATGAGAAGATGAGGGGTAGATGGATAGGTTTGAACATACCTCCTTATGTTGGTCATGGTGCTGAGGAGAATAAGCATAAAATGATAGAAGGTAAGTGGAAACCACCAAACAAATGTTGGTTCAAGCTCAACTTTGATGGTGCTTCACATGGAAACCCAAGTCAAGTAGGTATTGGGTGTTGTCTTCACCATTCAGATGGAATAGAGGTGGAAAGACTTGCTAGAACTATTGAATTTGATACCAATAATATGGTTGAGCTCACGGCTCTTGTTGAAGGGTTGTTGATGTGTAAGAAAATGAAGATTAAAAAAGTGAGTATTGAAGGAGATTCCGCAATTATGATAAATTACCTAAGAAAGAGATCTATGTCTTACTGTAAATTAGATGATATATTATCAAGGGCGCTACACATTGCCCAATCTTTGAAAAATGTAACATATAACCACATTTACGGGGAAGGTAATTATAAGGAAGACAACTTCGCAAAATTAGGAGTAGATGTGAGTTCTATTATGGAAATTAATGACATACTACTATTAGGTTCTAGCCAAGATTCAAAAGCAGAGGCTTAAAGTACTACATAAGGACTATCATACGAGCACATTAATCACATACTCCTCAGTATATTTCTTGTCAGTATCTCGACGAGTACCTTATCTTGTATTTAATACTTATAGATAATATTTCACACTATAAAATACAGATAAATGATGATATAAAAATATAATATATATGTGTGTGTGTGTGGGTGTGTAGATGTACATTGGAAGCTCTATATATATTTATATATATTTATATGGTGTATATAGATACACATATCCATATATATTCTATATATATGGATATGTATATATAGACACATATACACATATACATAAACATATATAAATACACATGAACTTTCAATATATTCACTCACATATATATA
>MU224840.1:527158-537865 GCA_018584345.1 Thuja plicata | reverse complement strand
ATACCATTAGTACACATGATATTGGTGCATCTAGCACCAGTGGAACCGCTTTAGCTTCAAATGATCTTGAACTTGCAGCACATGGAGATGATGAGAATGTGGATTTTCTTGAGAATCCTTATGATTTCGGATCTGATTACTGAATCTTGAATCTTGACTCTTGATTGATGAACATTGAATCATGAACTAAGTTTTGGTTTTGTAGTTCAAATTGCATTTGAATCTTGAACATGACTGATTAGTTATTAATATTGAACTTATTTCAATTTGTTGTCACGTCTTTGAAGTTTTAAGTTTAACTTTAAGTTGAAGTGTTGAACTATCAAGTATCATACTATCATATTCATTATCAATATCAAATGATTTATTTTTGTATGTTTCTTGCATTTCTTTGCATATATAATGTATTATACTATTTATATATATATATATTTTTAAAAATATATATACATATATAAAAACGCATCCGCATCCCTCCAAAAAAAAATTTCCCGCATCCCGCATCTGCATCGGTACCCGCACCCAAATCGGTAACTTAGATTTCTGTCAATATTGTCAATACACAATCACACTGTTTAATTTTGTGCGTATTACTTATCTACGTCGAATGCTAAATAAAATTTTCAATGTGCACATCACAAGGATATTTCCATTTAAATTAACAAGATAATAAATGTTAAATCTATTTTATTTTGGTGAGGCTTCCATCCAAAAAAAGTATTTTACTGTTATGGCAGGTGAATGGTCTATATTCTGAGGTTATATTTTAGCTCGTGTCTAATTCATATTTTATGTCTACTTTATCATGGTTTGATTGTGTTGACTTCTTTTCTTCAGTTTCTGCACAACTGACTTATTATTGAGAAGATTTATTGGTTATTCAGTCCAAACAGCATTTGATGGTCTAGCTTTTTCTACAGTGGCAGCCCTGTAAATTAGTTCTTTGGAAAGAAATAATCCATATTCTTAGCTAAATGGCTTGAATCACATTGTTGCTTTGCTTGATAAATATAACAATGCTATAGTTATTTATAGTCTCATTACTAGAAGTGAAGAAGTACTGTTCTGTGTAAGTCATCTCTTGTCTTCATAATGTTTTATCATTCTCTCAAGTTGCAATACAAAATCCCTTGGCTGCATAAAAACATCAGCCTGATGTTTATATATAACCCAATAATGCACCAAAATGCCCAATCTTTGTGACTTCAAAATCTGTCATTATGATTTTGTATGCTTATTTTGATATAATGCATATCTATCCTAAATTGCATTTTGTCTATCTTCTACTTCTACTTTACATGAGTTAGACTAAATTTGAAGGTACGATTTAATGGAAAAGCTTTTGACGACTTGTTTTTGTACCTTAATCTTTGAAAATGCATGATGCATGCGCATTTGACTCCACTTGTTATGAGAAATGGTTTCACTTTTATCAATTGATAAGCTTTTTATTTGGATGATATATACTTTTAAGTTTCCTACCTGAAAATTTTGTAGTGATAAAATGATTTTTTCTTTTTTTTATTTTATCTGTTGGTGTAATTAAATATTCACTAATTACACTTAAGTTTACTTAGGATAATGCATTTACATATTAGTTGTCATGTAGACACATAGGAGTTTGCACTTCATTTTAGCACATGGTGTAGGAGAAATTCCACTTTAGGCGGTGATAGTTGTAATCTCATTCCACTTTATGTGTGAGATCCACCTTTAGTGCTCTTATCACATTATCACATTATCATCCTCTAATTGTTGCACATGTTTGCACATACTTCATTGTACAATGGAGGATGATCCACCTTTGGTGGACATGTGATTCCACCTAGTGTGGTTGATAGCTTATCATCTCCTTATCATGTAGCCTTATTGCATTGCCTATATATTCAGGCACTCCTACATTGTATTTATCCATTATCATTTGATCATTATTGAGTTATTCATTTGATCATTTTGTCTCTCTTGTATGTGTTGTCTATAACATTGCCTTTAGCAAATTCTTACATGGTATCAGAGTCATAGGAGTCTTCATTGCATAGCCATTGGAGAACCATTTTGCTTCAACTTTTGGAGGGTCACGATTCAAATCTAGGATCAGCAGCTTGTGGGAGCGTCTAGAGCAAAAATGGACCTTACCATTGCATCTGGGTGGCCATTCCGGTGAATTTTTATTGTAAATTTGCCTACCTTGGGCAAAAGGCAAATTCGAGGCAAAAAAAATTGCAAATCATCGGACGCTTAAGGCTCGATCTGCAATTTGGTAATGGTTTTTGGCGAATTTTCAATTCAGATCTAAAATTATTTTTTATTTCAGTCATTATTTTTCGGATCTGCAATTTATTATTTTTTCATCAAAATATTATGGTGCAAATTTTTTGGCCTATTAGGCCTCTGTTTGTCAAATCGAGTTGCAGGTCAACAAGGTCGTACAGGCGAGCAGGGTAGTCAATTCCTCGCCCGCATGAAGACCACATCAAGTCATTGGCATCGCCCTACGTCTGCCTACATCAAATACACAAGCCCGGAGACCGCCAAACATCCGCGAGGAAATCGGACATCAGGCAGGCACCCGACATCTGCTGTGCATTGGCACCCCTGAGATCACCTTTGAATTACACATTAAGTGCAGAAAATTTTGAAAGGGTGATATTCCTTCATCAGGGGCATGTGGGATTAAAAACCCCACATCACCTGAGTCGACCCGAGCCTAGCCCAGAGCTCGGCCCTTAGCCCCCAAGCTCATCATCGAACCGAGCCGAGCGCAAAGTACAAGCCCGAGCTCGGCAAGTCGTTCTCGTTGTGGCCTAACCCGCGGACACAGCCAGCTCAGCCGCTTGTCAACACCCGTCGAGACACGTGGTGACCAGTCAGTGGGCCACAAAACTCAGCCAAATCCGCCATGTCAACATTTGTTGAGCCCAGTCAACACGTACACATAAGCATCCACGCATGGAGGAGGTTTTTTTATGATGTCATTATTTCACTGGTTTAAATTTGACGGTCGTCTGGACATCAGATTTGGACTTTTTTGTTTTGTGTTAGACACTCGTCTGGACGTCAAATTTAGCATAACGTATCTGTCATCTTTTTAATGCATTAATTTTGACGACCGTTAGACTGTCATTTCTGGGCGAATTCGAACTGTTGTGATGGTCTTTTGGACGTCAAACTTAACCTCACAAATTTGTTGACGTCAATGGGGTTGGAAAGTTTGGGCCCCTCACCATTTGCGGTTTTGATTTTGCAGTCCAACTTTGAAAGGCCATAACTTGGTCATACGAGCTCCTTTTTCGGAGAATTTTTTTATTTTGGCTAGAACTTTCTAAACTTTTCAGTGGTGTTCTCTTTTAGTTTTGGTGTACGGATTTTGTAGAAATTGCAGTCTTTGGCGACTGTACCTTTCCAAACCTCAGTTTTGCAACTGTAGAGGCTTCGTTTGGACTCATAGGAACACATTTTCAGGTTTCGTTTTTTTTTTTCAAAGTGAATAATTTTCCATGTACTTTCCATGTTTGCTATCAGATTGTAGCCTTGTTTGGGCAAAAATATCACTTTCAGAAATAGGTCCTTTTTGGCCTTGTATGATCATTGTAATGCTTCGGTTTTGATTTGATTCTTAGCAATATTGATTTGAATCTGATTTGGCCTTTATAAATTCAGTTGTAAACATCACTATCAGAAGTCCACTTTGGCCCAATTTGGCAAGTGACAATTGTACATGCACTATATATAAAGTGCCAAAATCATCAATTTTTATTTATTTATTTATTTTTAGGGGGGGTGTTCTTTGATTGAGTGAATTGGGGGGGGGGGGGGGTGTGCTTGTGTCTCTTGTGCTCTTTCGTTGTTGCATCATGGGTTCTATTGCAAAATTAACTCCACATAACTATGCTACATGGAAAGATAATGTATGGAGCAAGTTAATGGTAAAAGGTTTAAATCCTTATGTTGATGGTACAATTAAAGAACCTGTTGATGATGATGATGTTGCAATAGCTAATTGGCAATCCAAAAATTATAAGGCCTGGAGTCTTGAGAGAAAATGTCTCTAAGGTTGTCATGTATCACATCAAAACCATCAACAATTCTAGAGAAGCTTGGGAAAAACTTGCAGATTTGTTTGGTAAAGTGGATGAAGAAATGGGATTCTCAATTGAGACTGATCTTCTCAAATTGAAGCCTAGGAATTTTGACACAATACAAGACTATCTCAACAAAGTCAATGATTATAGATCTCAACTTGAGGATTGTGGTACTCCCATGAAGGATAAGAAGTCGATTAATCATTTGTTGAAAAATCTTCCTCCTGAAAATGCGGATTTTGTTTCAAGTTACAATACTCACAAGTTGACAATGGGAAGTGCCTTCACTAAGCCTTCATTTGATTCATTGCAGAAATATTGATCTTAGAACAAGAAAAATTGATCAATATGGATTCTCAAGTCTTCAAAGTCAAAGTTCTCAAAAGAAGAAGAAAATTTGGAAGCCTAAGTCTCAACAAGAAAGTGCACAATCAACCTCCAAACAACAAGGCACTTCTACATCATCTCCTAAGGGGGGATCTTCAAAGGAGAAGCGGTTTTGTGCATATTGCAAAAAGGATGGACATGAAGAACACTATTGTTATAAGAAGGATATTGATGAATTGAAGCATCTTCTTGTAAAGAACAAGATCAATTTGCCTTCTAGGATGTCTACCTCAGCTTCTTCTTCACAGAATTCAGAAAAAATAAAGGAAAAGGTCACGCATTTCTCACACAAAAAGGACAAGCTTTATATGCTTCTTCGAGTCATGATTCAGGGAGATGGCTTCTCGATTCAGGGGCTTCTCATCGTATGGCTTCTTCACAGTCCATGTTTTCATCATTTGAGCCTTGCAAAGGTCCACCTATTTTGATGGGCAAGCACACTTACATGAATGTGATTGGGAAAGGTAGTATTGATGTTGGGGAGGGACATTTCAATGATGTGTTGCGTGTTCCACACTTGACCAATAACCTTATTTCTATCTATCAAATCACAAATGGTGCTACAAAGAAGATTGTGGAATTTACACCTGATTTAGTTTTTATCAAGGACTTGGAGAGTGGAGCGGTTATTGCTACTAGGGTGGTGAATCACTCGTCTCGGTTGTATTCCTTTGCAGATTTTGTTCCTCTTGATGACAATGATTCTTCAACATGTGATCACACTTACAGTGATGATTCAGATTTTGAGGAGAATTTTGGCAACTTGAACCTGGGTATTCTCACAAGTGATCAAGTTCTTGAGCCTTCCATTCCATCTCCTCCTATTGAGACTACTTCTATTGTTGCTCTTGATGATGCTTGCATTCCTATAGCCATGGTTGCTTGTGATTCAGTGCAGCATAATATTCCTTGTCTTCCAGTTATAGCTCCTTGGGATGACTTCTTGACAGGTATTGCAGGTTTGTTTGTGGAGTCTCACATTTCAAATTTGGTAGACATTATTGATGACATTCATCTTCTCTTTGATGAGGATGATCCTTCTTTAATTGTTGCGAGGGAACATGTTGACCCTCATCTTGATTCTCCACTTGATCATTCTTTTGAGGTTGACATGATTGTGGATACTTTGATACAGCAATTGGAGGAGGTCTCTTTATCTTCAAAGGAGACACTTGAGCCTTTGACACATGTTCTACATTCATCCTCATTCGATCCTGACATGTCTTTTCCAGCTGTGTGGCCTAGTACACATGATTTGGAGGAGGCACCTTTCAGTATTGACATGGGGACAATTGAGCAAGTTTCAGAGAAACCATATATTTTGAGGTTTCTTCCTACAGATTAGGGAGGCTTCATACATGCACCTTTGGTTTTGTTTTTTCCTAAGGGGAGGAACATTGTTCAGCATTCCTAGAGCAGTTTCTACATCGAGCCTAGAGCATCTACCATTGGTGTACATTCTACATTGAGGGGGGGGCTACTTGGTCTCTCTTCCTCTTCTTCTCTCTTATGGGGGTGACTTTTTCCTCACATGAGGTTTTGTCTCTCATCTTCTATTATTGTACTTGTTTCTCTTTTTGGGGGAGGGTTTTTCCCATGAGGTTTCCCCTCTTTCTCTGCTTTATGAGAGGTTGCATTGCATTGCTTTTGCACTTGCATATTGTACATGGGTACCTAACATGGCCTAGTAGTCAGGACTCATCTTGCATTGTCATCTAGCATTGTGAGCTTAAGTGCATTCCCCTAAGTTGCACTTAAGAGGGGGGTGTTGGTGTAATTAAATATTCACTAATTACACTTAAGTTTACTTAGGATAATGCATTTGCATATTAGTTGTCATGTAGACACATAAGAGTTTGCATTTCATTTTAGCACATGGTGTAGAAGAAATTCCACTTTAGGTGGTGATAGTTGTTATCTCATTCCACTTTATGTGTGGGATCCACCTTTAGTGCTCTTATCACATTATCATCCTCTCATTGTTGCACATGTTTGTACATACTCATTGTACAATGGAGGATAATCCACCTTTGGTGGACATGTGATTCCACCTAGTGTGGTTGATAGCTTATCTCCTTATCATGTAGCCTTATTGCATTGCCTATATATTCAAGCACTCCTACATTGTATTTATCCTTTATCATTTGATCATTATTGAGTTATTCATTTGATCATTTTGTCTCTCTTGCTTGTGCTATCTATTGAGCTTCTAGATGTTGGCATTTGCCTTAGGCAAATTCTTACATTATCCTTAGGCAAATTCTTACATTATCCTATTGGAATGCAAACATGTTTATGGTAGTTGTTTTGAGGTCTTACTAAGTTTTTAGAGTTTCTTATGATAGTCCAATCTTTATGATTAAACATTATTTTGATGTTGCCATCCACTCACATCATACTAGAAGTCTACTCACATATTATCCAACTGTTTTAGTGTCAACTCAGCAATAACTTCAACAACTTCATATAGAACTTATCATAGAATCATTTTTTACATCTCAAAAACAAAAATCTCAATTCAACACTTTTTAATGTTTTTTTCTAAATCTGATTTTCTCCTGATTTTTTCCCATTTAAATCTTGATTTTTTCAAAAAATATTATGCTTTTAGCTGGCCCATTTTTTCCCCAAAAGATTTTTCATCTATGCATAGAACAACCTTAGGATGTTTTCAAGAATCTTCCAACATATGTAAGCTTGAAACATCCCTCACTTGAAACAAGTTCCTAAATCTTGGTATAAGAAACTGGGCACCTTTCTACTTGCAACAAGTTTCCCATGTGTCATCCAAACTCCACTACATGAAACAATGGGAATTGATATGAACTCATTATCCTTGTGCTTTATGCAGAACATGATCATCACAAGGAATACTTGCTCTTTGATTCTAGACACGACATCCAACCTTGCGGAGCAATTTAAGATGTCATATTGGGACTCTTTACTCTTCTTCTTAGTTATATCTTATAAAACTAATACTTGAGAATGACAGAAATAAGCACGCATACAAAACAAAGGAGTAAAAGTATATCTTTATTTGCAAATGAAGTTAATAAAGAAGTAAACTAGAGATGGTCAACCAATGATCAAACTACTTTCCCCATAGTTACCGGGTTCGTACCAATAGGCCCCGAACCGGGTTCGGGTACGCCCCCAGTATTGGATCGTCTGTGGGTACTTGTGGGTACTTGTTGGGTACTGTTGGTACACGATATGGCTGATTTGAATATTTTTCAACTATCAATTGGCATTGAATATTTATCTTTGGCATTTGGCATTGATCAATGATCAAGTATCATACTAGGAAATGATTTAGTTTTACAATTCTGCATATTTCTCTTATTTTTTGTATATATAATGCATATATATATACACACATACCCATACGTACCCAAACCCCTAAAAAACAATTTCACGTACCAGGTTCTTGTACCCACACCCGTCAACTTAGACTTTCCCTAATTATGCAAAGGCTATTTAAAAAACCAAATGATTGCCACAAGAGCACAACTATCTATCAACTAACTTTTTTCCCTTTCTTGACCATGATCGCTACTTGTAATCCATGTATTTGTTGGGTGACAAATGTTGATATCACTTAGCACCATGTCTAAAATGAATAACTGGAGACTTGTTAAAATAAATAATTTGATGCTCTTGGTAGTTTTAGTCCAATGAACTTGTAATTCTTCTTGGCCATGTCATACTAAAATGGAATCCAAAAATATATGCCATACTAAAATGGACTCCCAAAATGTATGCCCAAGAAATGCTATCATACTATGCAATAATTAAAAACTAATAACATCTCATTTCTTCCAACAAACTAGAATTGATAGGTTGTACAATGACCAAAAGCAAAAACCTTTCAACAGAAAATTGAAAGTGATAAACTAAAATCCTTTCACTTGTATGGTAGATAGCACAGCGACCGACTTAGAAACTATATGGTAGAGAAATAAGTTCAAACCCTCCAATAGTATGTACGGCAAGGGCATAAAGATAGACCATGCAAAAGCAAAAACAATAGTCCATATGATGTCAAGGAAATGAAGCCATATGGTGGAGAGTGACATGAACAAGTTGTATGATGATAAAAAAATTTAGGTTGTACAATGATTAGGGATTTAAATAATATGCTGGCAGCAAAAAATAATAGATGAATCACTTGAGTGTACAACAATAATAGGTCGTAAAATAGGTGAAACCCAGTCAAATCATACAATGTAGAACATACAGCAGAAATGATACCATGGGTGTAAGGCAATAGAGAGATGCAATCTATGTGTTGTGTTATAAACACACATGCCCCATTGCAAATGGGGACTTCCTCTTTTTTATTGCTTAGTTGCTTAGTTTTAGCTTAACTGCCGTAGGTGTTTGTTAGCTTTGATTTAGCTTGGTAATAGTTTGAGTCCCTTGGTCTCCTAGGCAATTGAGAAGTCATGTCAAGTTTGGGTGAAATTTTGATCAATTTATGAGAGACGTATGAAGTTGAAGTATTGTGATTTTGAAAGTTGGAGTTTAGGGTAAAGTTGTGAAATTGAAAAAGGATGTCAAAATGGTGTTATGATCAGAAAATTGAATGATGAAAGTTTGTTTCAAGGGAAGAGTGGAATTTCACAGTCCGCCATGAATCTCCACCCTTCATAAAATCAAAACCTCATGGTCATGGTCAATTTTCCACTCCTGAGCAAAATTTTATAAGGTGAAGAAAAGAGTGGAATTTCATGGTCCTCCATGAATTTCCACCCTTTCACAAGTGGGAAATCAAAAACTTCATGGTCCCCTTTAAATTTCCACTCCTGGAGATTAAAGGTTGATAAAAGATGGAAGGAGAGTAAAAGCTTCATGATTAGGGTCATTTTTCCACCCTATGAAATTGAGAGAAAATTCAAGTGAAAATAAAAAAGAAAAGACTAAAAATGGAATCTTCATGTTGTGGATTGAATCCCCACCCTTCGCAAGATCAAGACTTCATGGTGTGGGTTGAATTTCCACTCTTCGCAAGATCAAGACTTCATGGTGTGGGTTGAAATTCCACTCTTTGAGGAAATTTCAAGTGTTAAATCAAGCCTTCATGGGCAAGCGTCAATTTTCCACTCTAGGCATGAATTTCCACCCTTCATGAAATTGAATTCATCAACAAACCCTAGCAAATTTCCAGCTTGAGGGCAATTTTAAGAGCAGAGGAAAGATTATTGTGAATCATGTTTTGCATTGGAGAATCCAAACTTGTATTTAAATCCTCCAACAAGACAAAAATAAAAATGAGCTGGCTGACCTGATGGAGGAAATGAAAAACTTGAACATGTCTAGTTCTAGGGTTTAAAATGCGAAATTGAATCAAAAAAATAGGGTTGGCCCTCCTCGAGGTAATAAGGTTGCACCCCTTCATGATAACCGCATATAAATGTGGATCAAAGATATCAATTCAAAACATAAATCAATCCAATTCAAAGCAAAGCAATTTGTAGAGCAGATGAGAGGTGGGAAACTCAGACTTAGGAGTGAATTTAATCATTTTCTGGATGCTCTTGTAAACCCAGATCAGACCTATAAGGGCAAGTTCCAACAACAAAAGGCAAATTTAATCAGAACTGGGGCGAATCTCAGCAGAGATGACAAATTTAGAACAGACCCAAGGCAGACCATAGCAAAGGGGCGAAAATCAGGAGAGTAGAAGAGCAAATTTCCAGAAATAAAGGCCAAAATCGATCATTAAAGGGTGCAAAGCCAATTCAGATCAGATTCAAGGTGAAGGAAAATCAGAATTGAAATACCAATTTGCCAACACAAGAAGGCCAAATTGTAATACCCTTTCTGCCAACCCTTTGGTTCGAGTGCAGTTTAGAGATTGATCATGGTATGTCAGTTGATTTATTAATAGGGTTAAATATAGTTAAAGAAAATTATAAATTACTTGAGTAATATTTTAATTCATCGGTAAATATATGTACATATATATAGGTGCACATATATGTATACATATTTACATAGATATTGATATATGTAGATTTATTTTTTGGCGATCGAGTGCAAGGTATTATTGTAACTTAATTATTAATTTATTGTGTTGTTTGATAGTGATTATCATTAAACAATTCTAATGTTACTGTTAATGTTTGTAGCTTCAGTCGTATGATCATTAGAATATATATAATACATGTTGATTAATAATAATATATTATATATGTTATATTATTATTAATCATATGAAATTTAATATTTAATATTA
>MU224840.1:477779-502306 GCA_018584345.1 Thuja plicata | reverse complement strand
ACCTTGGAGTTTTTCTCATGTCCTTCATGAGTAATTACTTTTCAAGAGAGGGTTGAGTGTTTGATATCTTGTATCAAGTGTTCAAGTCCTATATGTTATGTAGTGGTACAAAACTAACATCAACAAGTTCCTTGGTTTCTTTACTCAATTTCTTTTTCGCCTTTAGTTCCTTCATTATTCACATCATATCCTTTTTCAAGGCTTGTATTGTTCTAGATTCATTGTTGTTGTTGTTATCCAACTTTCATCTTCCTCTAGTTTCCTTTTACCACAAGACATTTTGTCTTCACTCTCTATGTTCATTACCTGATTGTAGGCTTTTACATAGAAAGTGGTGCTACCTTCATCTTTTTTCTTCATGAAGAAATAAGACCTTCAATGATTTAGGTTTTCTCAAGACTGTCGGCTAGTTCCTTTTCTAATTTTACCAAGTGTTCCTTGAGCCTAGAAATATAAGCTCTTACATTTAAGTGCTTACCTTGTATTGTACAATTTGAACTCTCCCTCAAAGGCCTTCTTTAATCACTCCCACATGTTTCAAGAGGCTTCAATCTCTATATACCAATCAATGGCTACACCTAACAAGATTTCAAGAAAAGGTTGTGGTCGATTCACAAGGTCTTGCAATGTCTCACTAGATCCCCCGATCCATTACTTGAGAGTTTGGGCAACTTTAGCTTCTCAATGTTAGGGTTTGATGGTGAAGTCCCCATATTTTTCTTCTAATGCAAACATCGTACCTAGAACCTATTAACCAAATAGTCTTGATTTAAATGTATCAATACTTCTCTTGCAATTTTGGCCAAATGAGAATCCTCAACTCATTTTGCTTCAATGTTCCACATACTCACATTGCCTTAGGTTTTCTCTTATACACCCTAGGCCCAAGAGCAATGAATAACTCTTTAATGCATTGAAGGTTACTCTTATATGCTTATCGATGAATCTATATGTTCTATCTACCATTCTTCCTCATATAATGGTAGTTGTTATGACTTCTCTATGTAATGTCCCCAAACTCAGAGCCTACAAATCGATAAAAGATTTAATAAGTTTTAATTAAAGATTAAAAATTATTTTAATGGCAATCAAACTATGGAATGTGTTTACTATAAGTATAAACACCGCTTATCAGGAAGACTACACATCTCCGATGAGTCAAGTCAGCAAACACAAATACATAACAAAGAGTCAATGGATAGCTAGTGGAAACACTCAGCTAGTATTGCTGTAGAAAGAGAACAGCTACTCACTTGGCATTCGATTAATTATATCGAATCAACTATTCAGTTAAATGGATGGAGATTATGGTTGAGTATAGTAATAAAGGAAGCCAATAATATGTTAAGCACCAGAGATTAATATGGACAAATACTAAAGACGGCTAATATTCTGTTCAGCATTGAATAAAACTTAAGTTATCAGTATCAAATTACAGCTATCAATATTACACTGTTGTGTGTTAAGCGGCCGATTATTATTAATGGAAAGATGACCGACAAGTATAAGGAAGTAATTTGATGCTAATATAATATCATTAAGATTAATTATGCAATGATAACAATTGTGGAAGGATGCAACCTCTTATGGAAAGATACAAAGTAGAGGAAGGGTATGTCTAAAGAGGATGTATCTAGTGATTGAAGACTACCAAAATCATCAAATACATATTACCTTTTCTTTTTTATCCTTTTGGATATTATCTGTTTACAGCCAACCACTTATTTGGCATACAGGTGCAAGTACAAATAGATGATATCAGAGATGGCATCTAAGGGATCACATATTTCAGACTGCTCATCAGATACAACATCCATTTAAAGTGTAGATTCTCATTGTTGATCAGACACAGCACTAATCGCTTCAAGCGATTAGTTTTCTACTGCATAACATCCATTGATATATTCAGACATCGCAGCATTAGATATCAATTGCATGCTTCTTTTGTAAATCAGAGATAGATGGACCTATCATAATAAGTGATAGAATCCGCCTTACACTTTGTATAAATCCATTGCATGTTAGACATTACAATTATCAGATAATTATCATTGTACATATATTTGTCATTGAATATGTGTGTGTGTGTATCAGAAGTCACATTTACATTCATTATCTTCCATTACTTGTTTAATTCATATTCGTTAGACACAGTAAGAAGAAGAGATTAGAGTAATCGTCCCAGCATCCCTTCGTAACCAAAATGGGGACATTGCATTCTACTTGGTCAGAAGTATCAACCCATGATTCACCAAGTAGTGGAAAGTTCTCTGCTATCTCCTCCCACTTAGCTCTTGTATGCTTCTTTGTAGTGGAAATGCTTTTTGTTTTCTTGACTACAGTTTCAACTTCGGCTCCATTCTTGAGATGGGCTTGAACTTTGGATTTGTAAGCTTGGGGTTTCTTTATTTTCTTCCTCTAGTCATCTCCATTCTCTTTGTTCTAAAATTCTCAAGGAGCATTTGATCTCCTGATGTTGACCATGTTCTAGTCCCTTCTGGCTTTTATGGTGATCTAAGCACATGAATCTCTTAAATATGACAATTTCTTTGAAGGAAACAACCCCAAATGTTTAATCTTCTTCTATTTGATAAAACTAATATGTGACAGAAATAACCATGTATACCAGACAAAGGCATAAAACTTTAAAAGTATATCTTTATTAGCACATTGAGCCTTTATTAGCACATCAAGTCATTACAAAAATAGATCAAATATGATCAACCAACGATCAGACTATTTTCCCTGATAAAAACCCAACAGTTGCCACAAGAACACAACTGTCTATCAACTGACTCCGAAACAACCTTTTAGTCTAGAAAAAATGTATTTTCAAGTGTTCTACACAATCCAATAATGCTATGTTCAATAGACTTCTTTATTTGACTCACAATTGATGTGAGCTATCTTTTGTTGTTGGGGTATCTCACTTGATGCAATAACTGTAATGTCCCCTACTGGGACTTTATTTGATTTACCCTAAAATTCCTAACTAGAGTTTGAATTGCATTTGTAAATGGCAATTCACTTAGTCTCTGTGATGTTCCCTACTAGGAGGATGCCGATTCCCAATGATTAACATACATCACTATGTATATAAATTAAATTAAATGAGAAACATTTAATGATTCATAATACATTTGATAGTTAACAATGAACATACTTAAGCCCCAATTCTTTACTTCTCTCCTAATCATCAACCCTAGGAGGATGGGGATTTACTTGTCATAGGACACTTGGAAACCAATCTACAAGTACACTCCCTCTCAGGGTACGGTCCATATCCAATCTTGAGATTCACCTGAGGATTTACTCCACCTCTCCCTAACAAAACCAACCTATACTCTTAAGGGGCAATAGTGAGTGATGAAGGAATAGGCTAGGAGTGTACTAACTACAAATGGATAAGGAATAAATATATGTTTGTGCGTCAGACCATATATCGGCCCCTTATTCCTCACAGTATTCTGATATAATATTCTGTAAATCAGCATTGACACATACATCAGTTATGGAATACAACTTGCTGTTACAGGATAGTTGCAAGCAATTAAATATGATTTTTAATTCATTTTCTGAGCACTAATGATGTGTATTCCTTTTCCGAGATCCATCCTGATTACTTCCTTCTGCAGAGTATCCAATATTCTTATATTGCTTCTGATCTGCCATGCCACTTGCTGAAGTAGGATTGAGGGCCTTCTTATATCCTAACAAGGGATATGTTGCCTCCAAGAGACATGCCCTATTGTCTCTTCATAAAAATCGGTTTGTTTAGCCTTCTTATCATGATCAAGGAAGCACCTCCCACAATAGCATTTACATGCATGTTGGCAACAAAGATAATAAATGGAATATAAATAAGGTATCATCCATGTTTCAGTGACGTCAATGTATGACAATATAAGGCCCAATGTGTTCTTTCTTCTTCCATGTAAACTCTCTGATATCAGAAGTGTATTTGGCAGACCATGCGTGGCACTTATAAATATTACCTCAGTAATCACACTAATAATCTGTAATGGTCACCGATGCATTAAACTTCCTTAGAGGTTTGTCTGATTTATATACAAACGATGCATATATAAGAGTTATGATTGTGATAGATCATCTCTCTGCCATACCATCCCTAAACCGTCTATAGCAATGGACATTCTGTAATGTCCCTTCTCGCCTAGCTTAGTAATAAATGAAAATAAATCCCCATAGGCTAAAGCATAGAATAAATAAAGGGATAAAGCAATAAACAGTAATGGTGGGACATCAAGCTTCTCGAAGTTGCAAGGAAATAAGGTGAAAATTGATTAAATGAAGCAAAATGCTTAAGTAATGATTCATTTATATGTAATCATTAAAGGGGCCAGTTTCAGTGAAGATGTTATTATTTCCTAAGCCAATTTATCATGGTGGACAAATTAATTATCCATGCACCTAAGTCCAAGATTAATAATTAGAACAATTTATAAATACGGTGCAGCCAGCATTTATGGAGGAAATAAAATTAATAGGAGAGGGAAACTGATAGCTTTTTGGCTAAAGATTTATTTATATAAGGCATCGTTGGGTTCAAGATTCATGATGTATCTTTGAAGTTTTATTTTCTCTATGCAAGAAATCAACTTCATGCTTTTTCTGGACAGAACCCCTGAGAGCTTGAGCTTGGTCGCAACCCTAAGCATTCCTGATCAGCCTACATAAATTCTGATCACATCTTTGCAATCTATTGAATCAGTTCATCAATTCAGAGGTGATTCCATTAGCTTCAGCGTCAGCAAAAATCTGAAGTAATATGCCAAGGGAAGAAAGGGTTTGAAATGCTAGACCAGACACACTTATTCAATCAAAGTCACAGCCCATACATTAAACACAGTAAATCACAGATGCATTCACCAATTACTCAGATACTGGGTCACAGCACTTCAGAAAGCCATTTGGTGAATTTATTTCAAACTCATATTGCTTCAGCTGTATGAGTGTAATCATTGCTGCATAGTTCAGAGTCTCAGACATTAAAAAAAGGTCAGATATTTCCAGCGCATTACTTTAATTCAAAACTTTTGCATGTTTCATAAGGCGTCTTTCATGTATTTTCATTGCAAATTCAATTCCTGTAATTGTACGCACTCAATGATTACATTCGCAGCACAAAGGATTGCAATCTATTAAATCAAATACAAAAGACAACTGAGAAATTCGTGGAGAACATTTCACTTCGATATACTTTTGCAATTTTGTCTTTCCTAGAGACTTCACAAAATTGAGACACTTCTTTGCCCTATTGTGAAAAGGATGGGGATGTCACAATTAGGGTTTCAAACAGGGGAAATGACAATAACTCTATTAATGTCATTGGCGAGCAATAAAAGGCATACTCATTTTGGCACTGAGTATACATCAAGGGGCAATGCTCAATTTGTATGATATACAAATTATTATTGGGCAAGCAACATTGATGTTCGCAAGTCCACTTACAGATACATATATCATCTTGGATCTAAACTAGTTAGTTGGTCCAGCCAAAAGTAACTAAGGCAAAATATCATGGAGCAACCAACACAAGTCAAGAAGCTCTTTGAATTTTCTGAAATTCAGCTAAGTTTGGCATCCTACAAGAGTCCATCTCAACAATATTAGATTGGCGACCAAAGCGCTATCCATATTGTCTTCAACCCAACGGCCCACCAAGACATCAAGCATATTGAGCTTCATATGCACTCCAATAATTCATTAGAATATTGTGATCAATCTTCATGCAAAAGACTAGATTGCAATTGTAGACATCTTCAAGCTTTGCAAGGTATGAAGGAAGTTGCCCTAAAGGGTGAATACCCTATGCATCATTCTCTTTGTCATTTCTTTTGCAATATCCAAGTCAATCTTAAAGAGGGATATTAGAGTAAAAATAATATTACTTACCTTCAGGTAACTTAACTGGCTTAACATGACCTTGGTTTTCTATCTTATGGTTTGAGTTTGCATACATCCACTTCAATAGGTGTAAACATAGTCAAATTTGGTAGTTATGAGCATGTCAGGAAATTATTGCTTTTTAAGCTTGTGTATTTTCCACATGGCAGACCATTCTTATACAAAAGCTCATATGTGTTCACATTATCATACCTAACCTCCCTCAGCTATTATAAATACCGGTTATAGACATGAGCATAAGAAGTTTGTAGAACACGAGCAGTCTTGAGTCAAGCTTCTCTCGGTTTGTTGTAGGACATTTATTCTTGACTTGTTGTCATCTTTTTTGTAGAATCTGAATTGCCATTTGTGAAAATAATGGCACAGGTGTTCCTGCTTGATTACCACATTTGAGGATTCAAATGCAACAGTGCCCCTAATGCTATGCTTCAAACTGAAAATAGATCAGTATGTGATGTAACAATATGACAGTAAATTTTCCAAAAATTACAAAATAATAGTTTAAAAGAGACATAAAAATGGCAGGTTTTGTAAGCATAAACAATCATCCAACAAATAGTGTTTATATCTCATCTTTGAGGATTCCACCCTGCTTCAAGCACAAAACTCAGAAACTGGTGCTCCCATTGTAGAATACTGAGCCCAATTAAGCCCTTATCCAATAATTGCTAACAACTTGAACATAGTCATTCGATAAAGCATTTTATATGCAACTTCAATTCTGTGTTCCAAATGTATACTAAAAATATTCAGTTCATATGTCAATCACTCCATCCAAAATATATGACGTTCTGCAGTGTGTCAACATCTTTGCCTCATTTATTTAATGTGATAAGTGAAAATTTCTTGTGAAGATTAGATAGGGGGTTTCTGGCAGGCTTGCACCAACATTAGATGTCAAACATTTATTCAATCAAAGTTATTTTCACCCAACATGGTTTCACCGACCAAGCCTCTCATAACAGCGAAAGATCACAGGATGATATAAAGAAAATCATTTGAGGTGAAGGTCCATCCAATTTCACTGTGCAGTTAATTTTTGCTTCCTTCACATTCTCTGGGTACCAATTCCCTTTTAACCTTGCCATGGTTTTGGCATGCCTCTGAACCTAAAGCCTGCACTTTGCTATATCAATTGATGTATACAATTAATTTTAAAAAATTCATCAGTATGTTAATGTGATTATAATTTTGACTATCAAACATGGTAGATTAGCATTTTGCACATCAAAAACCATAAAGCAACCTTGTGTTGCTATAATTTCTAATGACAAAGAAGTTAGAATCAACAAGACTTGACAAATATATAGCAAATTGCAGCCACACCTAACAAACTAAGATCTGACCTATTAAACAAACCAGGTAGTTCATATCTCTTGCAATGACCAGTTTCTCCATCGATGCCAATATAGAAATATTTTTCAGTGAAAATGAGTCCTAATGTTTACCATGTTTGTTCAATGTTTTAAGCACATGAAAATAGAACTAAGAATGTCCAACCTGATTTCATGAAAATTTGTGTACAGATACCGGTCATCTCCAGACACTAGAAACTTTTAAAGAAAGTCCAGATACCCCTAGATATCAGCCCCAGCTAGGTTTAAATATGCAATACTCTAACACACATTAATAACCTCTAAATTGAAGGTAACATAGTAAGTTTTAGAATCGTATATGGAAAAATTTAAAGGAATCATACTCTTAGATGTTCTAAAATCTTGTGAAATCTTTCTATTTAGCTCTGAAATTTTTAATATTGACCTAAAAATCTAAATTATACTCCAATTTCTGTATGATTTATATATGTTTGTAAAACTTGTTGGCAAATCCTCAAAGAAAATAATTTTGTTTTATATGAATATTATTGAAAAAAAATTTAAAAGGTAATAAACAAATATTAGCCATTAAAAATTTCCCTAATGGTGGATGAAAGATTTTGGAAGGCATACGGTAAAATATTGTTCACAGTTACAGTACCAGTATGCTTTTATCCACGCTTATTCAGTCATATAACACTTCAAATTATTTCGTATTAGAATATTATTATTTGTTTATTACTTTAATGTCATCTTTTGTAATAATGTAAATTAGATAGATAAGATCGATTACTCGATCTTCTGTAGTTTCTTTTAGAAACTTTCTATTTTGTATCTCTTGTAAATTTTTTATAATGATCACATTGATCATTTGTTAATACAACAATCAATAATTTACCAATTACTTTGCATAATATGGTATCAAAGCGTTCTTAATTTTTTTCAAAAAATTTATAATTTCTCTTCTGAAATTATTTGTATTAAAAAAAATTCGAAATTAATTTCTTCAGCCTAGGCTCGTCTGCAAATTCCTTTCAAATTTGCGTAGGGTTTTTGACTCTAGTCGTGGCTCTTTTCTTTAAACCCGACTAGGGTTTTTGTAGCCATTTCTCTTTAATTATTCGCGGGTTTTAATTTCTAGAACATTCTCTTGGTCATTTTTGCAGGACGACGGTTTTTCCCGGCTCAAACGACCTCATTGATGGTCATTTCTCAATCTCTACAACCTTCTCCACACTCACGCAAAGACTGATCTATTTGCACGTTTTCCTCTAATTGCAGACCCGTTTTCTGCATTTCGCCCGCCATTCTTCTTTCTGTGGTCGATCTGATAAAACAAACGACCCTCTTGGTTGTCGTTTCTTGTTGTTACAAAGATCTTTCTGTCATTTTTTTGCAGTTTCAAGCAGCAATCCGCCATTTTTCAAGTTGTCTTCAGCCGTCTAGGGTTTTGTTTGAAACTCTTTATTTTCTTGCTAGACTCGAAATCTGATTTCAGATTCTTGGTGGCTTTTTCGAGATCTCAATTAGATAGCTTTCTGAATTTTTTGGGTGCTTTGTTTTCTGTGCCTCGAATTTTGGGCCAGCAAATTTGAATTTCGACTTCAGATTCTTTCTAGGTTGTCTTCGGATTTTTCTGGGTCTGCCGAAAATTTTTCTCAAAATCCTTACTAGTCATACTTCATTATTTTTTTGAAATTCTCCTCAACTTGATGTGGTATTCAATACCCACAAGTGTTCGATTGTTGATCTTACGACATGCACTACTGTAGCTGTTGGCATTGAGGATCATGGTCTATACAGACTTGTGGATACGGATAATTCTCTTGAGCATGCCTTCGCAGCAAAATCATCTTCCATCAACAATCTCTAGCATCAACGATATGGTCACTTGAACATTCATTATCTTGCTCAGCTTGTTCGGGATGATTTAGTACTTGGTCTACCTCAAATTCAAACTAAAAACCAGTGAATTTGTTGAGCTTGTCAGGCTGGAAAGCATCGCAGGGCGTCATTCAAGGATGGTGACTCATGGCGAGCCTCTAAGGTACTACAATTGGTCCACGTTGATGTATGTAGTCCAATGAATACTCCTTTTGTTACTGGGTGCGGGTATTTCTTACTTTTTGTTGATGATTTCAATAGAAAAATGTGGGTGTATTTTCTTAGACAAAATCAGATGTGTTTATTGTATTTCAAAAATTTAAGGCCTTACTAGAAAAAGAGTCTGGGAGTTCTATTATATCTCTTGGGTCTGATAATGGGGGGGACATTTGTTCTACTGTTTTCTCTACTTTGTGTGATACACATGGCATAAAACGTCAGTTAACCACACCATACACCCCTCAACAAAACGGCGTTGTAGAACGTCGCAACCGCACCATTACAGAAATGGCCAAATCTATGATGAAACACAGAAATGTTCCTAAGAAATATTTTGCAAAAGCAGTGTTTACTGCGGTCTATCTCCTTGATCGGTCTCCCACACATGCAGTTAAGGGGAAGACTCTTGAGGAAGCCTAGGTTGGTCGCAAACCTAGGATCAGCCACCTGAAAGTTTTTGGCTCATTAACATATGTATGGATTCCAAATGCTTAGCGCTCTAAGTTGGATTCCAAGAGTCCGAAGCTTATGTTTACAAGTTACAGTGACAACCATAAGGCTTATCGGTTGATTGATGTAGACACTATCGTCTTGTCTTCAGTCGCGATGTTGTCTTTGATGAAGAACGAGGACCATTTCAGCTTTCCTCGTCTGAGCAGAATTCATCGGATCAGCCTTTGAAGGCTTCTGATTTCGGTGTCTGCCTTCCTCTTGGTTTACCTGATGGGAGCGATGATGCAGATTTTGTATTTGATGATGCACTACCTGAATTTCCTCTGGATAATGCTGATCTTCCACCTGTTGAAGATCCTCTTCTACCTCCAGCTCCAGTTATTCCTCCTCCTGATGTTGGCACGTCTACTCTCCGGCGTACAATGGTGGGCTAAGACTATCAATGATCTTTGTCCTGATGAGCTCATTAAGGATATGTCTTCTAGGAATAAGGGCAAGCAGCAAAATACAATTAACTTTGCTCTCGTCGCCAACCTTCATAGTATTAATGAGCCTCACATATTTAAAGAGGCAACAGGCATTCCACAGTGGCAACAGGCAATGGATGCAGAATACCAGAGTCTTCTGAAGAATCACACCTGGGTTCTCTGTAATCTTCCTCCAGGGAAGAAGCCCATTAGCTGCAAATAGGTATATAAGGTCAAGTATCATGCAGATGGTACCTTAGATAAATACAAGGCCAGATTAGTTGCTCGAGGGTTCACACAGCGGGAGGGCATTGACTATAAGGAGACTTTTGCACCTATTGCCAAGATGAGTACAATTCGTCTTCTTCTCGCCATTGCAGCTCAGTGTGAATGGAACGTACATCAGATGGATGTTAAGAGTGCCTTTCTCAACGATGAGTTGCAGGAAGAAGTCTACAAGACTCAACCTCATGCTTTCAAGGTTTTTAGCAAAGAACACCAAGTATGTAGACTCTAGAAAGCACTCTATGGAGTCAAACAGGCTCCTCGAGCGTGGTACATCAGAATTGATCAATACTTGGTTGCTCATGGTTTTCAGCGTTGCCCTTCTGACAGTAATCTATATATCAAACGCTTTGGTGATGATATTCTTTTTCTTGTTGTCTATGTGGATGACTTGATCATTACTGGTAGTTCAACACATTTGATTGGAGCAATCAACCAAGACCTGTGCAAGGATTTTGATATGACAGATTTGGGGCTTCTCCATTATTGTTTAGGTGTTGAGGTTTCGCAGACTGATGGTAGCATTTTTCTTTCTTAGTCTAACTATGTCAGGAACTTGCTTCACAAGTTTCAAATTCAGGATTGTAAACCTACTTCCACGCCTATGGAAAAAGGGTTGAAGTTGTCAGCCAAGTCTAATTCTCCTCCTGTTGATGAAACCACTTACAGGCAACTAGTGGGCATTCTCATCTATCTCACTGCCACTAGACCTGATCTCAATTTTGCAGTGAGCTACATTTCACGCTTCATGACAGCCCCCAAGGCTGATCATTGGGTAGCAGTGAAGCGTGTACTACTTTATGTGAAGGGCGCCCTTGATTATGGACTTCTTTACACTAGAGTCATGATCCTAGACTCAGTGGGTTCACAGATTCAGATTAGGCAGGTTCGGTTGATGATAAGAAGTCAGCCTTTGGATATGTGTTCAGTTTGGGATCCGGTGCAGTCACATGGACTAGTAAAAAGCAACAAGCAGTGTCTCTCTCCTCGACAGAAGCAGAGTATTAAGGAGCAGTTAAGGCAGCTTGTGAAGCAGTTTGGCTTCATCGGATGCTTGCGGATATACAGATGTCTCAAGTAGGTCTGACTCCCTTGTTTGCTAATAATGAGAGCATTCTCAAGCTTGCCAAGAACCCAATCTTCAATGAAAGAACAAAACATGTGGATGTTCATTGTCATTACATTCGGCAGTTGGTTGAAGACAGGACAATTCAATTGTAGTATGTTTCAATTGTGGATCATACTGCAGACATTCTCACCAAGCATCTCGGTCCAGATAAGTTTGCTAAATTTAGGGGGCAGCTTGGTGTTGTTGACAGATTGACCATTAAGGGAGGGTATTAGAATATTATTATTTGTTTATTACTTTAATGGTCATCTTTTGTAATATTATGTAAATTAGATAGATAAGATCAATTACTCGATCTTCTGTAGTTTCTTTTAGAAACTTTCTATTTTGTATCTCTTGTAAATTATCACATTGATCATTTGTTAATACAACAATCAATAATTTACCAATTACTTTGCGTAATATTTCGTTCCATAACAATCTAAATTTTCCTAAAAGAATTTAAAGTAGATAATCCATCAAATAAAAACAACATTGCCACTATGCAAAAATCAATCCAACAATTGATAAATAAAATGTTAAATGAGAAATATAGTGTAAAGTGAAAGATCAATACCCCAACATTCTTGAACTCCCATAGTCTGTTTACTCCATAGTCCACAACCTGCAACAATATCACAAGCATTTAACCAAAGAAAGACAACACAACTCCAAGAACTTGATCTCATATTCAATTCTTAACAAAGTAATGACTCAAAAAATCTAAAGCATAGCTGGTCTTTGACTCTTTTCTTATATGCCCTAAGATAGCGGCCTCAATTGCAATCTCTAATGGTTGCAAATGCATAAGAACATGAGAAATACCAATGTTCAAGTTTGATGTGATTTTTTTATCATGTCACTTTTAAAAGTTTTCTACTGTTTAGCATAGCATTTGAAAGCTTTTCTCAAAGTTAAATATTCCAAAAGGTCATACAGACATGAGAGATTAAAAAAGTCAAAAGATTGTTAAGGATTGGACCTTGGTTAATTTAATAATATTTATAAGGATAACTAATAACCTTGACGAGGATTCAAAAGGCAGTGATTAAGACAGGGCAGATCATGGTATGAATAATGTTATACAAAGGATATAAAAACTTAAACCCAAGTGAATGAGCATAAGACATGCTTTTATTGGGCGTGGTATTTCAATATGAATATGTTTATAACTTTATATTCCTAAATAACCCATGATATATAAAGGGGACATCATTTTTGCTATGGCTAGAAAAATACATCATGGCAATTAGAATAAAATAATATAACTCGAATGAATAGCACTAAATCGCCATCAGTTATTATCCTTCTGAACACAACTCAGCCAATGTATTATTAAAGTAAAATTGTAATATTTAGTATAATGGTCATGTAAGTAACTTTCTTTCAATTTAGTCGGTTAACTTTTAGTAAATTTCTGTTCTTTAAGTTGTTTAGTCAGTTTAGTAACTTTCTATTATGTCTTTCGTTCTTGATCGTTTTTGCTGTGAAAAAATCTTCTTCTAATTGCTTATTTAAGGAGTATTTCTCTCCTTTGTTTAATACTGAAATATCAATCAATTATCATTTCATGGTATCGGCGAGGTTGGTTTTTGGTGAATTTTTCAATAAAATTCATGGTTTAATTACCTAGAAATTTTGAGGAGATTTCTAGAAGTTTCTTGCCTGATTTTTTTGAAACAAAAATTGTGGGGTTTTTTTGGTGCATTTTTTTTTAAAACAAAATTTGTGGTTTTCCTGAACATTTTGTGAGGAAATTTTCAGAAGATATTTTGCTCCTTTTTTTTTAATAAAATCAAGGGTCTCCAGTTTTTGGCATTTTCTTTAAACAGAAATCATAGTTTCTACAGATTTCTTTACCGTTTTTTCACCAGAAAAAAGAAGTCTTTGGAAATCTGCAAGGGTTCTCTATGCTTGTGACCAAGGGTTGTTGATTTTTCTGATGTAAGGGTTTTGCATGGCAGGTTTTGAATGATTTTCTCCAAAAAATAATGGCAGGTTTGAATAATTTTTTCCTTTTCTCTTATGTAAAAGGGTTTTGCTCAATTTTTTCACAAAAATCATGGTTTACTTTGCCGTGGGTTTGCTGGTTTTTTGACGAATTTTTTTTATATTCTCTATTACAAGGGGGTGCCTTAAAATTTTTGTCTAGTGGCTGCCTTTAAAATTTTGTCTTCTAGAACTCAGTACAAGAGACTGCAATTACCTATTGCCTTTGTTATTGTTGTTGACTAGGACTTGTCTTATTAAGACCCTCCTACAAATTTCCAACTTATCGGCACTTTTCTTCCTTAAATGCCACTAATATATGATGTGCACTCCTTGATGCATATTACTTTTATACACCATCTTCATTTGGTGTGGCTGAAAGAATACAATGTATGGCTGCAACTAGACTTTGGACGGATAATAAATTTTCTGTGCTATGCATAAATGGTATTAGGGTTTCGTTTTAATTTTGGAGATGAGACATTACATCCTCTTTCTCCTTTTTCTTGGCATTGTTGGAGGTTGCATGCAGTGAATTTGTTTGCCAAAACCACGGTGACACGTAAAGGACCATCAATGAGACTTCCTTGCATTCTTTGCCATCCATCTCTCATGGGAATTCATGACAATACCTAAGGATAAGTCACATTGGTCTGGACACTTTATTCGGTAGAAACCAGTATGCTACAAGGATCAGAATCGACAATGATCGCATTGCATTTGCCGCTTATAATGTAGATCCATATTGTATATCAAAAGTCAACACTAATTTGGAAACTGTAGCTGTTTCCAAGGGTATCTACTATCAAGACTATAGATGCACCCAGACTTGATGAAGACGAGATCATGAGAACAATCCTTGATGATTTACTTGAGCATTGCTTTGAAGACTTTAATTTGTTAGGGAAATAGGTCTTGGTACTTACTGCTTACACAAGAAGAGGTTACACCTCCCATAGTCATCAAAGTGGAGGATAACCAAAAAAACACCTATGAGCTTCAGCTTGATGGTGTCAAAGCATAAACGTTGTCAGGCTTACTGTCTCCCCTTTAGGTAGAAAGACTCACCAAACTTAAGGGTTGCATTTCCACTACACTAGCAAGACTGTCAAATACAAAGCTTTTATCGTTGGTCTCTACTTGGTGACCAGGTGGCGAGTGAAGTTGTTATCGATCTTTGGAGAGACTAGAGTTGTTGTCAGGCGGTTTAGATGTATATACTCCACAAAGCATCATTGGCTTTGCGCATACAAGCATCACGTTCAGCACTTACTCAATTGTCTCGGTGAATCTAATATGCAAGTACTACAAGGAAGTTAATCAGATGGCAACTTCAGGTCTTCCTTCAACCCAATCTCTAATTGCTTTTACAAAAAGCAAAATGTTGCAGGACATACGGATGTCAAACTAATTTTCCACCCATTTGTTCCGGATAATGATTTACAGTTAGGCACTCAACACAAAACATAGCCATCTTCCTACAGGATGAAGAAAAACTCTCTATAGAGTTAAATGAACGTCTAGACGATATATATTACAACAAAATCATTTAGCTCAGTTTGCACAAGATTCTGAGGAACCCGATCAAATTGTGATTTCATCCCCATCCGTACAAAAATTAATTAATGCAGACAAAATAGATCAATTTTAAAATTAAAAAACAAATGTATCTTACGAAGCAGACAGCCCAGGGCCCTCAGCCACCTACCCAATCAGATCCAGTAGAATATTTTGCAAATTGATACTCTGGAAACAAGCTACCCTCAAACAAAAACTACCTTATTTCTCACCAATTTTGTCACCAAACTACTACGGTTCAGATGAAAATAAGCTACCAATGTACTAAACTCGCAGAATTAAAATTTCCGACTCAAAATAAATTCTGCCAGTGCTTACCATTATTAATATGCAAATAAGATATTTATGCTCCAACTTCAGACTTCAACGTAGTTAGACATGGCCCACTACCTCTCTACTTATGCAATTACATAAATTTTAAAGCACCAGCCGAATAACAAAAACCCTAACTTTAAGCGTGCGGTCATATTAGAAGGGATCAAATTACCCGCTCCCCGAAGAAAGCGCCTGCGATGATGAAGGTCACGTATACAGAATTCCTTCGCATTAACAGGCGATAGGCACCCTCTAGCACCCCGCTGGTTCTCTTCGCCGCTAGATCCATACTCGTAGTTAATTTGCGACCAAAAATTTGAAATACGCAGCCCTTACCCAGAAAAAAAAAATGAAAAAACGAATTAAGGACAGGAAAAGCAGATTCAGTATTTCATGGGCTCAAACGGTCGTTTGGAATCGGGGTTTAAATTGTATGCTGACAGATGGCTGAGATTTTATTAGATGGTTTTGACGGGTTAGATTAGTTTTGAGAATTCTATTATTTTTGTCCCATAGCCTATGTTTAGCTTGTGGACTTAAGATTATCTTTCTTTGATTATTTTTTCCTCAATGGGTAGGTTCATATGAGGCTTGCATGAATGATTTTAATGACGTCCACGAGGCCCAGCAGTCTAAGGGACCAAAGGAACTCACAACCTTAAACAATTTCCATAATCCTTTCCAACTCTGATATTCTTTTATGAATCTTGACCAGCAAATCCACAGTTTGGTTGACCTTATCATCTTCAAATAGAATGTTCATGTTGTCCATTTTCAAGATGGTTTCATATTTAGCCAGAATATCTTTATATGTTGCACACTCCATGAGAAAGTGTCATTCGGTTTCAATTGTGCTCGTCCTACAAAACATGCAAGTTCTTTCCTCCCAAGCCTCTTTGGGCCTCTTCCATCTGCTTGTCTCGCACCTACGATGATGTGATCACACCCTCAAATGTGTCATTAATAGCCTTGCTTTCCCTTTAATAGCAGCCCCTGAGTATGTTTTCTCCCCATGTTCCCCAATTGGGTTGAACACTTGCATATAATAATCCTTTTTTCGACCGATGTTATTAGACCACATGACACTCTGAAACTTCTCTATGACAAACTTTTTTATGTCCACATTTGTATCAAGACACTCATGTAACTTAATTTTTCATTTATCCAACCACTTATTATTTTGCTTCATCCATGTTTTCTTTCTACGGATAAGGTCCTTATCCTTCACAATTTCTGGTCATCGCTAGTCTTACATGTTTTCAACCTTCTTTAAGTAACTAAGTAACCGAGTTATCATTGAAGCTTCTAATGGAAAAGTCCTAGCTTCCACTAAAAGGATATCATAAGGTATGGAGGTCTTAACTTTGAGATTGCTTGTAATTAGGCGCTTCTGAATTCTCTCCAGTTGCCTCCAACCACGGTTGACAGGCTACCACCCCAAACCTTGCTGCCATAAAGAACCATCGGCGTGCCCAAGAAACCAAAAAGAGTCTTCATGGTTTTCCAGTCGCAGAGTTTAGCTGTTCTGCATCTGTTCTGGAGTAAATACAAGGCTTTCTAGCCCCCCCTGTAACCTTTTTAGCTCGACAAGTCTCCCAGCTGAGTTTATAATGAAAATCAATCCCAAGATACTTGTATTATTTCACAATTTCGAGAGGACTCCCTTTAAAAAGGAACATAATATGCTTTTATTTTCTCTTTAAAGAGAAAATCATGATTTTGGTTTTGGTAATGTTCACCTGTATCCCAACCTCTTGGCAAAAGCACTCTAAGGCCCTTAAGTGGTCTCTCAAACCTTCAGTTGTTTTTTATATTAAAATAAGATCATCAGTGTACAAAAGAAGCTTCACTACATACCCTACCAAATGCACACGTTCCTCATCCATTTTGTTTAACCAAGTTTCTAATTTATCAATGTATAGCCCAAACAAAGTTGGGGATAAAGGACATCCATGTTTAACACCAATGTCACTACCAAAACATTCAAACATTCCTTCATTGGTTCTAATTTTGGCTCTAACTTTGTCATATAATATGTGCATTGTTACTCTATACTCTTCAGGGATACTCATTTCTATCATTATGTTCCATAACTTGTCCCTAGGTACCGTATCAAAGGCTTTCTTAAAGTCTACAAAACAACAATAAGCTTCTTCTCCTTGATTATCCCATATTTTCTCTATTAAATGGCAAAGAGTGATGCAACGGTCAATGGTGGAATGCCTAGGTCTGAAACTCGCTTGCCCTCTAGCCCTTTTCCCTTCACCTTTTGCCCAACTATTGATTTTGTGTTTTGTCATGCTCCCAAATAGTTTGCCTAAAAGAGGGTTGATCATAATAGTGCGGTAGTTAGATAGATTATTGATGTCACTGCTTTTAAAAAGAGGGATAACCACACTCGTTCCCCAATCCGTCGGAAAACATTGTAGATGACATGGTTGAAAATACATTTTATGTGAGGCGCAAGGATTTTCGCTCCCCATTTTAAAAATTCAGCTTGTATCCCATCAATATCATAAGCTTTACCACTTGTCAGTTTCTTTATCTCAAGCTTGATATCTTCAACCGTGAAGAATTCCTTCAATGTATTCACTATGGGAGGAACATTATTCTCATGAGGTCGTTCATAGAGAAACTTTGCATATTCAAGTCATTCAGCATACGTAATAGTGTTCTAAATTTATTTTCTCTCTTGTTGTAGCCCTTTCCAAAACTTTTTGGGGTCGTGTTTTCCAAGGGATATTAACTCTTTCCTTCTAGCCTCAACATACTCTTCCTTCTTTGCTTGAATCAATTTTGTATACCACTTCTTGAGTTCTTTTCTAACGTCATTCCCTTTTATGGATCTCTTTGCAGCCTTACAATCCTCAGTGTACCATGGATTTGTCGGAAACATATTAGTAGCCCTCTTCCTACTACACGATCTTTTACATGCATTTAGAGCCTTGCAAAGTATAGAAATCAGCAAGCTACTATTAGCATACTCACTTTCCTCCTTGACCTTGCCACCCACTGACAGGTTATTCATTTCAAGAAATTATTGCTCAAGCCTCGCCTTGAAGATGTTCTTGTTCTCTTGATTTTAAGAGGATCTTGCCTTTGTTTGTTGCTTTCTTTTGCATGTGGGAATCTTGTTTATTGCGTGAGCTATTTGAAGTGAAGTCCAACTTAACAAATAAAGGCATGTGATCAGATTTCATCTCTATAGGGCAATCATCAATTTCGAACTCAAGAACTCTAGTTGTGAGGTTTTGTGAACAAATGACGTAGTCAACCACACTTTTCCCATTGTATGTTTTGTACGTGATAGCCCTTGAATTTGGCCAGCCTCGCATCCCGTTACAAATAACCAAACCAAATAAACTACACAACCCCAGTAATTCTGATCCAAAATGTGAGACACCTCCATTACCATCATTTGATGTTCTTTTCCAAGATTGATCGCTGCCCTCTACCAACCATATAGGGTTATCTTCTCCTTTTTCATTGTCAAGCAGCTGCAAAGCCTGATTATTTGTTATTCTAGCATTGAAGTCCCCAACTAACATTATTCACCCATGATGCTAAATACTGAAATATCATTTTTCAAAGATGCATAAGGATCTTCCCTATCTAAATTATGGCTCTTATAGATCTTATAATTATGTGGGGCAAAGTAACATGCAGCCACCCTAAAGGTTATCTCATTCACTATAATTTGCAACCAAATATATTGTTTATTTGAGTCTTCCTTTTCAAATTTTACAATGTCGTGCCACTTCTCATGTATAAGCATCGTGACCTCACCATGCCCTTTGCCTGTCTCATTCCCTTTATTCCAAACTGAAAATTTCCTATAGCCTTCAAAATCTAGCACCTTGCATCCATTATCCCCAAGTGTTTCCACCAAAATGATAACATCATTTCCCTCTATTATGGGCCCCACCCCAAGACCTCTTCTCAAGGGATAACCTCTATAGTTCCAACTCACAACCTTTAAGTGGTCTTATGGGGGCCCAAATACCTATTTCTCCTTCGAGAAAGGCTCACTAATTTGGGCTTTCCCATTCTTCAGCCAAGCCCATTTCCCCTCATTCCTTGTTGTTTTTACCTTTTCCCACTCTTTCCTTTGTTCTTCTTGTTGGGAAAAAGTTAGATCTTCATCTAGATAGAAGTGTGTGCCTCTAAGTAGTCTTCTGTTTCGAAGGATCATATTCTTATCCTCCACATTTTTCAAGGCAACCCGTATGTGCCTGTCTGTCTCTCTATCTATCTGTTTGCCAATCCTATTTGCCTATTGAATACCTCCTGTCCACTTCAGCTAGTCTCTAAGAAAGTCTCTCGTTAAAGTGTCAGTTCTCTCTTTTTCTCTGAAATCTTTCACTCCTTTGATAATAATATTTGCCACTTTGTTATGCTTATCTTGTTCCTCTTTTATTTGTATTTTGACTTGTTGTTCAATCATTCCCTTTTGTTTGTTTTTTTGATCTGCTAACAATTTGAGACCAAGATTTGGCCTCTTCTATATGTGCCCTTAGTTGAGGCTCTTTAAATTCCATATCAGCTAAGGCTTATTGAATTTCCTTTAATTGCATTGTATCCTCTTCTTTCCTTAATTTTGATCCCTTACTCCCAGCTGCTCTCCATTGCTCCAATTCTTGTTTTATGGTTTCTATTTCTTGTTGTCCTATCTCCATTTTGACCTGCATGTTTCAGATTTGTTCCTTTAGAATTTTGTTTTCCCTTTCAATTTTGCTTGTGTACTCTATCACTTCATACACTTTATTCTCTCCTCCCCAACTCCTTGCTTCTATGACCTCCATCCTTTTTTTATTTCTATGAGCTCCTCAACATATAGTTCTGAGGACCGCATTAGCGGAGTTGAAGTTGGGTTGTAGAATATTTTGCTCTCTAGATTATCTTCAGTGCTATCAACTTTATTCATTGGGTCTATTTCTCCCTAATGTACCAATGACCTGAAGTTTTGTAGGTCTCAATATTCTCTTGAATCCTCTCAGTTTCCTTCTCTTCCTGTCATGTTTGCTCCACATTAGTGTGGTCAATCTCATCCGAGATTCTATTCACCCATGATAGGATCATTGCAAAACGCTTCTTATGTAATTTTTTTAACATCCAGATCTGTTTGCACCTTAAGATACCTTTGTACTATTTCATGTTAACCAGTATCAGTTTTTCATCTGTATTACCTTCCTTCTTTTGGAGATAATCTAGCATGAGTGCCTCCCAAACCCCAGCTAAACCTTTTTTAGTGCTCTTAGGTTGAGGTGTTGTATGTACATTTGACTACTTACAACCCTCATGATATAGAAAGTTTAGCATTTGACCCAACTGTTGATGATTGGTGTTAAAACTGGCACCTCCCAGTACGTTTGATTGAAGGAATAGTTTATTGCCTACTGGATTATGAGAGCCATATATATTTGGGTCACGATAGGCCACTGCAAGACTCCTCTCTGACTTATTGTGACTGAGTGTCATTGTATAACTGCCAGGTGTATTTTATGATAGAACCAATTTTGTATGTTGTGTTGGAAGCGATTTGTGTTTAACCCATATTTGTTTTATTGTTTCTAGATTTGTTTAGAATACCTTGAAAAGGGAAAGCAAACAAAAGAGATGATATAGAATAAAATAGAGGAGGCAGAAGAGCCTGACCTAACAAAACTGTTGGGGCTATTGATAGTGGAGCCCTACGGCAGTGTAGCTTTTGTTTTTAGCTATTGTTTCCTTCCTATTGTAGAGCCCGCATTCCTTCCTACTTCATGAAAATAGAACTCAAAATCTCTATTGTGGGACCATGCTCTACTCCCCTTCGCTCGTTGCTTTCCTGCCCTGCTCACCGCATTCCAAGTAAAAGGAAAATTTAAAAACTTTTTCCTATCGTGGGACCCTGCTCTGCTCCCCTCCGCTCACTACTTTCTTACCCTACTCGCAGCGTTCCAAGTATAACAACTTTCCTTATATTGAGTTTAACGGCTTTGTATTATTCAAGATATTTTGCATTTGACAGTATTGCATTATTCATAGATGATAAAATGGATATAGCTAGTATATCTATATTTAAAGAAATCAATTTAGAAAATATAAGGATATTATATTTGCATATTGTTCAAAAATATTATTTAATTATTTTTAAAGGGTAAATGTTGTGAGAGGGGGTAGTTTCTTATATTAAATTGAAAAAGATTATATATGAGTTTATTATAGATATTTGTTTAAGATGAACCTAGTCCCTTCACTGATTTCATACATTTTAACCACTTGAACAATGGTGAATAGGTATTCATTAGTTTCCAAAAAGTGTGAAATTTCTCCATATTTATAATTAATACCTTTCTTGAAAAAACCCATGCCTTCTTTGTCTTCCCTTTCTTTCACTTAGTCTTCAACTTAAATAAGTCGGTCAATACACTAGATAATTGTCCATCACCATTATACTATACATTACCTCAGTGATCGCAAGATAATTTGCAGATGAAATGAGGAACTAGCTAAAATAGATTCTTTGTACGTAGTTTTCTAAAATCGGCATCATTGTTGTGAATAAGGCATCACATACCTAGTTATTGTGAGCATGTACATTATTCCACAACAAAGAGCCAATCACATTTAGAATAGTGTCCTTCACAACCTCATCTCAATACTAAAACAACATTGCAAGCTATTGATCAGTTGTTTCCTCCACACATCCATACTGAAATCTAAAACTGTTACCCATCCATCTCCTACCCAAATACCACTATTTAATCTTAAACTTCATACACTAGGTTAGTTTATCTCATAACTTTCTATTGTCGAAGGTGGAAGGAAGCCAAGGTAGTGAAACACTTTCCCACCCTAACCTTGAGAGGAGGGTTATGCAAAACTTTCAAATCTTTGCAGCAATTATAGAACTTAACAGAAATAAAAACAAGTAGCATGCATATTGGACAATGTGCAGTGATTTACATGGGGAAAACCCTTTTGGGAGGAAAAACCCACACTTCAAAAGTCACCCAATATATTATGCAAAAATCCACAATAGATTATAATATACTTGTAGATCAAACTTCTTACAGGAGTATCACCTATGGAGATCTAGAGGCAACTCAAGAACTATTAGACTCAGATAATACATCACAATGCACAATTGTAATATAATATCCCCATAAAATAGGCTTACCTTTTGGGACAAGAAAAGTGCACAAAATATCCATCGTAAGCTATATGGACTAATGATAAATGGTTAGGATTCACTTTGATAAATTAGAAATGAATTTTTTTGGGGGGGACAATACCCCAAAAACCTATGTCGGGGCGCATTGTCCTTGATCTCCACTCAATTAAGATTAGATCCCAAAAGGGGGGTACCCCTCCCCACACACACACACACAATCACGTTGCAATAGTAAACTTTATTAGTAGTACCTTTTTATTATTGCAAGGTTGAGACGTCATTCTCCTAATAGAGGGTTCATTTTACTTCTTGTAATGTTATCATTTGTCCATGTTAAATTCATCCTCAATTGATCCATGGTCACCAACTCCAGGATTCCACATACCCCAAAATAATAGCCTTTCTTTTTTTTTTATTGAAAATATAGAATCAACTGAGTACAAGTATAGTATCATCATATTGTATATGGTCTGGCTGTACTAGACCATAGAGATTAATGTCTCAAGTCCTATATTCTATCATATATACAATCAAAATATGGTCTGATGTCATTCAAAAAAGATATACAAAATTGAATCCTATCTGATCATATACTACAACTAATTAGACATATCAGAGGTACATCAGACCCAAACATTTTCATTGCTTTGCCTGTACTCATCAAATCTCCATTGATCATCACTATTCTCAGCATTTCTTTCTCCTGAGGTATTCCCATCTTTGTAAGCACTCTCCTCCCTCATGTTGTTGTCAATAGTATAGTGTGTATGCAATGTAGTTAGAGGACTGGGATCAACAGTTCCAGGATTGTGAACATTGTCTCTCTTGATGTTTGGCAGGGCAGGAACATCATTGGTAACTATGGAATTCTGGATGTCTTTAGGGAACAACACCATGGCCCCTTGCTCGATCAATCTCTGGAATCTTTCTTTTGAAATTTGAATAGTAGGAGTTACCTGTGTCATGATGGAAAAATATGTGAGTTTTGAATTAAACTCAGTAAGATCCCTCTTCTTAGCTTGGAATATGTCCTCATTTCTTTGTCTCAAAATAATCCATAAAACTTCAGTGGTAAAGGTCAACCAAAAATCATTAAGGGTACTATCAAAACTATCCACATAACCAGCCTAAATTTCATGCCATGACAGACCACGATTATAATTCCAACTGAACTCATTACCAAAAAAAGCAGACCAAATGTTAATAGCCCACAGACAATCAAAAAACACATGCTTATAAGTTTCAAGACAGTTGCAAACAGAACAAGAAATAAGATTCTTGACACCTTGGGAAATAAAGAAACCAATAGCATGTTTTTTCAATAAAAAATCCATTTGAAACAAATCTTTTTGGGTTCAACATGAGCATGACATAACAACTCAAAGACAATATGTCACTTATTGTAAGACAAGTTCAAACCCCAGGCTTGTTTGATATGACCAAAGATGCTATCATTGTTCTTGAGGAGATTATATAGTTGCTTGCAAGAACAATTACCAAAGAGAATGTCATCCATCCACTTAATGTGCCCAAAGTTCTGAGAAGTATGAATGCATTTACTTGGAAACCAATTACCCAATGCCTTTGCAATGAGAGTGTAAGTTTTTTTCTAAGAGGAGGGGATATAAAACTTGCTGCTCAGCTCTACCTAGGAGAGTATTCTGTTGTTAACCAGTATATCACTGATGAGGGAAATGCCTTTGTTATGCCAACTCTTGGTAGAGAAACTTTGTGTTAAGTTGGATCAGATTTATGTCTTTTAAAATTTTCTTATATGAATCCAATATATATGTATATAATCAAAATATACTATATATATATATATATAT
>MU224840.1:455056-466973 GCA_018584345.1 Thuja plicata | reverse complement strand
TGCATGCAAAGACTAAACACATTGCAATCAAGTATCATTATTTAAGAGAACAAGTTCAAGAAAAAGAGGTGATACTTGAGTATGTGCAATCTAAAGAATAATTGGCCGATATCTTCACCAAGCCACTACCTAAGGATACATTTGAGTACTTGAGCAAGAGACTAGAGGTCAAACCCTTGTCTACCAGTCAGTTAAAGACTGAAGGCTGCATCAGCCTATATATTATCATAATATCATTCATGTTGATGCAAGCAAAAAGATGAACTTCAAAGCTACATCTATATACAGAAAGGTGTATATTAGAACCGAGCACCAAAGCATATTGTTGTATTGCTGATGGATAAGGGAAATTCAAGGAATATATTATGGATAGAAGAACATAATTGTTTGACATGAATGTCAGATATTTGTAAAATATTTGTTTGGCATTGTTGTCAAAGGGAGAAAGTATATCCATATTATCACAAGTGGTTATCCATTATCAGATTACTCCAAACAGGGAGAGATAGTATCCATAGGGAGAGAATTTGTATGAAGAAATCATATACAAAGGGAAAGTTGCTGACAAGAGATAGAGACATCAAAGAAGAAGAACATTCAAAAGAGAGAAATTGACACAAGAAGAGAACACAACACATCAGTACAAGAAACATAGAAAGCCACAAGAATCAAATCTAAGCTAACACAGAGCTTACCGACGGTCAAACATTTTTATCAGTTATCAAAACAAACTGTTTGGTAACTTGATGAATCTCAACAAATTGTATTTCATATTGTATTAGAAATAGTATAGTGTGATAATATAGTATGTTGCCATCAATGCCAAAGGGAGAGATTGATGACATGTAACTGATTGAATGTTTGATAATGTTAAGTTGAAGATGATGCAAGACATTAAATCAGTTAATGGTTTGTATTGTTGTTGATGTCAACTTGATATCATCTGTACGGTCATGTACATAATTCCAAAGACTTCAGAGAGTTAATGGAACAAAGATTATGCTTTCAGCAATGGCATAAAAGTCAAGTATTCACTAAGTGACAGACAACACCGATAGAGTGCACACCATCAGTAAAGGCAAAGAAAAAGTCACAGTGATACCCAACAAGCAAAAGACAGTGTTCCCTGACGAAGCAAAATCATAGGATTCCTGACGAGTTGAAAATAGAGTTGCTCGACGAGCAAAATCCAATGATGCTCGATGGATGGAGATCCTGAAGATGACTTTAGTTACACCGATAGAACTGGCAGTATTGACCGACAGAACAGAGAGTTTAGAAAATGATAAAATATCTAGCTGGCAGAGCTTAAGGATAGACTTAACTGGTTGTTTTATTTGTTTTATTCAACCAGAGTTAAGTAATTGATTTAAAGAAGATTTATACAGTTGACAAGAAGATAACTAAAAGATAAATCAGGAGTTAAAGCTGTAAATTAGATTGGCTGGATTGTTTTTCATGCCAAGAATCAAGAATCAAGAATCAAGAATCAAGAATCAAGAATCAAGAATTAAGGAATATCATGTCTATATACGAGACAAGCATAATTCATTTTCGCATTCACAAGAAATCACATACACAGAAGGGGAGTGAATAGAAAAAGGATATTGAAGAGAAACTGATGAAGGATAACTTCATTCATTCCTGATCAATCAAGCTGAAGGAGAGCTAAAGAATTTTGCAGACACCGACGAATAGTGAAGCACAACATCACAGAGCAGAAAGTGTGGAGCACAAGGAATTGAATTGATACATTGATCAGAGAGGTATTATACTTAAGTAGATCTGAAAATCTCCAATTCAAAGTTGCATTAGGAACAAGTCATAGTGTTTCAGTTTAACCATTGAAGCATCAAGTCTCTTAATAGAGCAGGACTTAACCGTCTTCTATAATTGAGGCATATCCTAACAGATTTCCAAAAAGGTTGATTCATGAAAGTAGCGTTGAATTTGCATAAAGCCTATTGACAACCTAAGAAGAAGGTTGATTCAAGGATGGTAGCAAGATTTGCCTAAAGCCTATTGATAGTCTAAGAAGGAGGTTGATTCAAGGATGGTAGCAAAATAGATGCCAGTTTCTAAGTGAAAACCTATATGTATAAAATCCTCTAACAAGGTCGTACTTAACAGTGTGTTTGTAACCTTTGTTAGGGTTGGCTCCTAACATGGCTCACTTCAGAAGAGTGAAAATTTGGGGTACCGGTCCCAGTGGTTTTTCCCTTAACAGGGTTTCCATGTTAAAATCTATGTGTTATGTGTGTATGGTTTATTACTTTATTGTTTTACATTTCACATATGCATTTCTGGATTGATTGGTATACTCTGCATATTTATTGAGTATTGGTAAATAAGTTTTACTACTTATCAGTAATCAAGGAGAATAAGGACAGACAAGGTAAACTGACAGACAGTTTATTATTTCAAGTATTTCATGGCATGCATCTTGTAGGGACTTAATAATCTGAGGTGTATTGATTGGTGGTTAGTGATTAAAGGATAAATTTTTTAGGCCACTAATTCACCCCCCCTCCTCTCAGTTATTACTAACATTGTCAAGTCTGCAGTAGATTCTAGATTTGTTTGCTTGATTGTTACACCAAGTAAACCATATACCATCACAACTGCCTCTAAGACCCTCCATAGGATCAATAATGGAAAAATGTCTCTTAAATCTAGCCCAAAAGATGTATCCATTACCTTTCCAGACAAATTTTTCACCTCCTGCCTTATCTCTAGGAGATTCAATCATATTAAAGTCACCAACAAAATTCCATGCAACAGTAGGTAATCTGGTAGTTAGCCAGTCCTATAGATTTGCCCTATCTCTATAGTCATTAGGAGAATATATGTTGCAGGATCCTATATTTTTGTCTTTTTTTTAGTGAAAATTTTAGGATAGACAGATTCATATCCCTATTTTTGAGATCTACAGTTACAACAAGATCCTAGATCTCGGTGATAATCAAATTCAAATTTAAAGTTTTATCTTCTCCATTTTGCTTCTAGGTGCACTTATACTTCCGTATTTTTTTTCTTGAACTTACTCTATTAGATTAGATCTATTCCTTGTACTTCATCATATCACATCTATATCCCCCCTAAAGGAATCCAAAACACCCTCTGGTCATAAATCTTGCATTAGCGCCCTTTCTCCTTCTGGTTGTGCTAATCAGATTTTAGCTAAGGGAGGATTTGCATTCCACAATATGGTAGAGATATTGGTGAGTGATCTACATCTTTTCATTACTCACCATTTTATTCTATATAATTAGTAAACAAAATCTACATTTCTTTAATTAGATCCATTTAGGGTTACATGCATTTGCATTCTCACTGATTGCATTATCATTATCATTAATCGTTAAACATTATCTATCATTATTACATTAGGTACATTTCATTAATCATTAATCATTACCAATTGCATAATCATCATCATAATTCATTATTAAGTACATTTTATTACCATACTCATTTCATATCACTTACGTTAATCACAAAACATCATTGTAATTTTATCATTGCATTCTATAAAGCATAAAACATCAATCATTATTCATTTATCATTACATTACATTACATTCCATCACATATACCACATCGATGCATATCATAACAAATAAATCTCATAACATCTTTGCATTACATATCCTTTACATACATGAAAATTCATAGCATCATAAGATCATCAATATTTATCTCATAAAATTACTTACATTGCATCTTATAACAATCAAAGTATAACATCCATCATAAGCACGAAACATCTCGTCATAAATATTGCATCCATCATAAGAGTAATCATCTTATATATGCATCCATCATATAAATATAAAGCATAACTCATCCATCCTACATAAACCCTCATCCATCCTACATAAACCACATAGAAGTGCATCCATAAAATCACCGCAGCATCATCATATATCTAAAAAATCAGAATGTCTATGTAAAATAATATAAAAAAGGGATAAATATCAAAGTATTTGGGAGGGGTATATCAAAATATATCAGAGTAGTCAAAGGATCAATACATGTATACATCATCAACATTTGATCTCGTGAATCAATAAGAACTAGGCATGACTGTCACCAAAGGTTGCAGGCCTCGTCGTCAATCTGATACCTGCTCCACCTATATTCCCTATACCTATGGATGGCCTTATGCCACCCCCACTACCTATACCTGCATTTCATGTACTAGAGGTCTAGGAACTAGGCATGTAACCCCATGACTCTCTGACTACCCTCTCTATTGATTTGTTCACATCTAAAAATTTGAGAGTATGAATATACTCATCTATCAAGAAAAACTGCTGAAAAGAAGGCATCGCAATAATAATCGACACGGCCTGAGAGATCTCTCAAATCTTGCATGGTCTTTCTAGTAATACCATGGGCAACAACCTTCTCTAATTTCTGTGTTAGCTCCTCTGCCCACCCACGTGCCTTGATATCCTCATCTTGGTCGACAGTGAAAATAACAAGTTGTGACTCGAGATACTATATCCTATCCTGAGTAGTAGCCAGATCACCCTATACCTATCCAAATTGGGCCTACACAATAGATAACCCACCCTGTAAATTGCTCAATGAATCCTACAGGCCTCTAATTTATGCATCCTACTGGTGAGGGGGACTCTGATATAAACTCGATGACTAGATGAACCTGGTAGATTTGAGGTAACTTGTTAGTCAATATATGGGGCACATGGTGCTATATGTGGCTCATCCTATGATACATCATCCAATGCTACATATTGTGCACCCCTCTCCTATTGAGAATCTTGTATAGGAGCCCTAAATCTCCTCTTGCAAATAAGTCATCCCACATCTAAGATCATATGATGTGCTCATTGGTTCCTGCAGACCACCTCCACCTCTAACACTTTAACTCCACCTCTACAACCTCCTCTACTACCTCTTTCACCACCTCTCCTCGCCTAGCCCTTTCACTCCTCCTCTCCGGAAGGGTGGTTGATCATCATCATCACCATCATCCAAGGGTGATACATGCTCATATGGTGTTTTCAATGTAGGAAATGGATGTAACAAAAACTAATGTTCAAAATTGGGAGTCCCACCGACATCCACCACATGTCCCATGTAATCCCATGCAATAGGTATCAATCCATAATACTCTTGAAGGGCAGTCTCAAAATAAATGGTTTTCCCCAAGTAGCCCTATCCTCATGTGTGTGTGCATAGATTGAAGTCCCTTGGGGCATACCCTAAATACAATCATACTATCTCAGTACCTAGGTACAAATGAACCTCTCAATCACAAAAGGAGTGTGACTTATCAACCATCGTGACATAAACACATAGGGAATCTCGCATTGATCCTCCATCCATGCCTCATAATCTAAGTACAGTCTCCAACATATTGTATCAATATCATCCCGAACTTGTCTCCTATACTCAAGCTTGCCCACTTTGGACTGGACTATGCCCCTATAACTAAATACGTAAGGTCAAGTCCGTGGTCAATCCATATTTGCAATAGGAAAAGTGACTAGGATATGCTCCTAGGTCCATTTTTGTAGGAGCATCACTCATGCTGACAAACTCTGAGCCCCATCATAAACCACCTGGTGTAACTCACGATATAAATTGACCAATATGCATGAAAACCAAGCCAATTGTCGAGGCTGTGCAAGTAGAATCTCAAGAATCCTCCCCCAACCCATAGAAAATTTGTATGCTCTCCTGTCTAGTAGCATGAATCCACCAATCAAACTCGCTAGAATTGTTGGTAGAATAAGATAACCCTGCATCATGGTCGCTCACTCAATGGAGTAACCACCAATCTTTCGATCACCAAAAACTCTCCTAAATGCATATGTCCCTTCGTCCTTATCAACATAATAGTATACATCACCAAAAATGAGTATACTAAGGATATAATAAGCATGCTCTGGTGTCACAGTCATCTCGCCAGAAGGAAGGTGGAACGTATTGTGGTCACTATGCCACTATTCCACTAGGGCTGTCAACAATCCTATATTTACTTGATATCGAGGCATATCGAGTAAAGACACTAAGCCACATGTCACAATCACTACACACTCAAGCTGTGATAATATATCTCTCAATCTGCATGTCCTGGAGTATTGACCCTGCATCATCAGAACACCCAGATAAGCCTGTCAAACCAAACATTGACAAGTCAATCATATATCAATCATCATAATAAATCAAACCAAACATCATCCTATCCTATCCGTTCAATGAGATTTCCATCAATCTCGATGAGCACATCTATCATCGACTCTCTACATCACAAGGTCAAAACATCCTACTTATCATCAGAAATCAAAAATCCCATCAAAAAATGTTGACTAAATAATAAAAAAATCCCAATCATATAATTTTAGAATCATATGTGACAATATATGGCTTCTATGCTATCAAATAACATTTATGAAATTTTACAGGTTAAATGCATTTTTTTTACATTTATGCATAAATCGGGTAAATGCAAAACAATTTGGGGTATATGCAAAGTAATATGGATCATATGCAAACTTTAACCAAATGCGAACTTTCACTAACTATATGTGTAACAATGGAAAATAGCCTAATCTACAACAATCATATGCGAAATAACATATTCTATATGTGAAAAAAAGTCTTACTATATGTGAAAAATGGGGAATGACAACGGATTTCCAAATAAAAAAATACATAAATTTCCACAAAAATCAATCAAATCAACGACATGAAGATTGAAAGGGTACATACCGCTGGACCATAATGTGGTGACCTTTGATGTTGTCAAACTTGCTCGAATTTGTGGTCAACATATGGGATCAACATCTTCATAGTTGGATTCTCTCTCCACAAGGGTGAAATCTCTAAAAGTGAATGTGAAAATGAATAGTAAAAAGTGTGTTTTACTCCTTTTTAAACCCATTTGACCTAATAGGTATTTGGGTGACATTATTTCAAGAACCATTTTAACACATCATTTCTTTAATCCCACTGGGGCATCATCTCGTTCATCATTTATAGAGAGTTAAATTGAAAGCGCTCATAAAATCATTAAAATTTGAAAAATATTAAAAAATCATAAAATTACCAAAATACCTACAAAATGCTAAAGCATTTCGATTTACCTCCCAAGGGGACATACACACATCAAAACACAAAATTTTCATAATCAAGGCAAATCTTCAAATTTGGGGCATCGAGCGTCAAAATTTCAAATCTGGGCATCAGGGAAATCAAAATGTGAATCAAGAAAATTTATTCAATCAAACCATCATCATCACATTAGTAGGACATCATCATATTAGGTTGGCATAAAAGACATGAATCAAGAGCAATATCAGATTATTTTTTGAACCAATGCGTTGTTTGCACGATGATTCAAAGAGGGACAAAATGTACAAACCTAACAATGGTCAAGATCAAACATTAATTTATTCAAGAAATTTAATTAATAAAATCAAATTTCTTCTACCATGTAATTAAATTAAACATTTAATTATATTAGCTCATTTGAATTAATTATTTCTTCACATCAATCAATCAATTCCCCATTCACAAATCAAATCCAACCCATTCACATATTAAATTCCACCTCATCCATGGCTAAGGTAATTAATTCTTTTGAATTAATTAAATCCCAAAATCCCTCAACAACCAAAATAATATTCCAAAAAAAATTCCACAACAACCAATGGGATAAAAGCACACAAATTACCAAATGCCTTTGCTATGTTGGTCATTCATCTTCAACAAGCAATCTTGATCGTTCATCCCTCAACTGAATAACTTGACCATGGTTAGAGACAACTCACCACCAAAGCCTTGAAATTCCTATAAATACTCCTCATTTGAGAGGTAAAGGGATTCTAAATTGAATTCATCTTGAGCATAGACATAATGTTGGTTTATATCATCCATTTAAGCATCAAATTAATGCCATTTTAGTTTGCAATTGCATTTAGCTTAGTTCAAAATTGTACTTAATATTGCATTGTTATTCATTTTAACTTAGATCTTCATCGAATAGTTTGCATTTTACATCATCTAACATAACATTTCATCAATATCATAGCATTTAGTTTGCATCATTACCATTTCTCGTTTCTTGAGTTGTCATTTATGAGATCTTATTGCTACCGAGAGCAAATTATCTAAGATCGAATAGGTCCTTAAGGCCCCATTTGGTTGAGGAATTAGAATTTGATTCAAAACCTAATTATCTCAAAATAAGGTTTTGAAATTCTGGTTTTGTATATTTGGAAGATAGTTTGGACCGTTTGGTTGACCCAGAAGATGACTAAGACAATCCGTCTTCTACGTTTGGTTGGCAATTTCAAAATTAGAATTGGAACTGAGAAGTTAGCCATCTCTCTCAATCTTTGACTATCATCTTTGAATGTTGGTTTCAGACTTGGAGGGATGTATGGTGGGTGCGTTAGAAGATAAAAGGACAAGCCAAATGCCATGGTGTTGAAGTAAAGAGGATACATTTTACTCAAAATCAAAGCAAACTGCTGCATGGGAATGGTGGCTGCCAAGATGTGCCCTGCCAACATGTTCACCCACATGGAGCTCCCATATATTGTAGAAAACACTAGCAAATGAAGTATCCTTGTTCCCGCTTTCACCAACTCCCTAGAGGGCAGCCGTTCGAACCTTGAGGACAACAAACACGACAACTTAGATGAACCATCAGTGAGAATAATGTCTCAGAGCATGCTGGATTCGAATGTTTTTTTCACGTGTTCACCATGATCAAACTCCTGGCTATCTTTTCCTCCAGAATCCAAATCCTTTGCAGAATCACCAGAAACTTTGCCCTTTGCTGCATCATAAGTCTTCTTTGCATCATCGAAAGCCTTTTCTATACTCTCCTTAATTTTGTGCTCAGTGTTGGAAACTTTGCCTTTGGCGGAATTGTAGGTGTGCCCAGAATTATAAGGAAAAATCTGGTTGGAGTAATATATTTCAACATGGAGGAAAGAGATTCGGTGAGTCAGCGTATGTGAATGTTCTAAATTGGCCACAAAACAAAATCTCAGAGTCTTTTCGAGACGAGGAAGATGAAATGGTCGTGACGCGTCCTCACAAACTCATTGCTCATTATAATAATAATAATAAAAGTTTTTCATTTCAAATTTCAAAACCTAGAAGATGAAATCATATTCCACCTATTGGGTGGGAAGATAGTGTCGCTCATTTTGGTGCCAAAACCAGATTTTTATGTCCAAAACCTGAATTGCATTTTAGCGAACCAAATGACAGATTTGGCAAAAAAAGCGGAAGTTCCACACCCAATTCCACCCCAATTCTGATAACCAAACGAGGCCTAAGACTAGAGAGCAATGAGATGCTCGAGTAGTTATTTCACATTTTTATCAATTCTTTGTCACGATTTGATCTAACTACCTAAATTAATGTTTCATTGTGTGTGTGACCAAATTTCTCGCATACAGGATCAACAACGAGATTAGAATAAGGGGAGTACTTACCTCCTCGGTCTCCAACGCCATCATTACCAATGCTTGAAGCAGACTGTGATACCACAAACTTGTATCCCTTCAGAGCGATCTGTTTATCCACCACAACCTCCTTAAATGATTTTCCACTTCCTTCAACCATGGCAGACAAGGCATAATGAATGACTCCCGAGGAGTCTTTGCCTATAAAATGCGGACAAATGATCAACCACTACAAATATTGGGCAATAAATGTAGACATGTACAAAACTCTGGAGAAGGTCACCGTCGCCTAGGTCAAGCGAGCGCTTTCTCATGTGGAGTCGACCTTCACACGAGAGAATCAAAAACCTTGGTTGTAGATCGTCCTCTCCAAGATCCTAAGAGTGAATTTTTGTTCTAAATTGAGATTTTGAAAATAATAGTAATAAAATAAACTAGAATAAAATCACGTGCCAGCTTTATAAAAAATATGTCATCTTACATACTAATCCATACACAAAAAACAACTTTATTATCTACCACAAGCCCAAATGGAAAATACAAATTTCACCAGTACAAATATATTATCCTAAATTAGTCCCCTTACCATAGATGGTTAAAGTAACAAGTGCCACGTACTGGCCTACACTTGCCGTAATTAGTTATAATTTTATATGTAAATTTAATTTTAATTTTATTATAAATATTATATATATTTTAATTAATAGTGATTTAATTAAAGTAAAATTATTATAGATTAAAAAGTTAAATACGAAATTTTGTATAAAATCTGAAAAATTTAATAAATTATGTTTGTATATATTATAATTTCATTTGTATCGTTATAATTCTATAAATTTAAAATATAGTTAAAAATTTTAAATGTAAGGTGGAATTTAAAAAATAAATAATAAAGAGTTAATGAAATACTAAAATTACATAATATAGCATATATAATATAGTACTTTTATATATTGGACTATCTATAAAGACAATAAAAAAAGCAGACATGGAATGCGAAATCACCGAGACTTCGGATGGGCGAAAAAACCCTAAATCCAGTTTAGGTGCGGATCTTGGCCTGTAAACAAAGGAGAAGATAGCAGTTTGGCCCAAGGGCAAGAGCCTCCCTCCATATTGTTTTAACTACTGGCTGTATGGGCACAAGGAAGCAGAATGCTAGAAATCAAATGTAACCCACCACAACTATGATCATTTGGTGCCCTTCATCTTGAGCGTAAACAAGAATTTCAAGGTGCCACATGCTGGAAACTCTATATGCGACCCTCAGAAATAGTTCCATCCAAAGCGGAAAACATGAATTCACACTGACATGAGCAATATGGAATCTCCTGGATGTGTGCAGAATTCAGACATAGGCCGACTAGAGAGAGGGAAAGATCGCCTCTGGAACCACCATGCCGGGATTATCAAGGTACCTGCACTAAAATCCCCAAATCTGTTTCAGCATACAGGAAAGCTTGGACATAGACATCAGGTTTATCATGTCCCCTCAAAACTGCAACATTATGTCTCATCACGGAATCCAAAGAATAAAAGAAGATCAGAAATGGGGCATGGTTTACGGAAACAGATGCCAAGAACTGTAGGTAAAACCTGGAAGGAAAAAGAAGTAGGTCACAAGAAGAAAATCCAGGAAGAGAAATACGAAATCTCTAATCTAGAATTAACAAACCCCTTTTGTCTATTAGAAAACGCCGAGGTGCAGGACAAGGCAAGATACGGGTATGAAGAGGTAATTTTAAACCCTGTTAAAAATCATGACGTTGCTGTAAGGAAAGAGACTAAAAATCTGCGCCCAGTTATCTTCATGACTGAAATATTAGAACAATAATTTAAGGTTTTCAACCTTACAAAATATGCAAAGCAAGAGGCCCTAAATATCTCCAGATCTATTTGGGTCGATCCGCCTATTAACAAGGGATCGGAGTCTATATTCCATATTCAGTCTCCGGTGTATATTCCTCCACATCGAAGGAGAGAGAAACCAGGACAAAACAAGATTCAAACAAGCCCTAAAAAAGTTTTTGCACCTAAAAATGAGGATAATGTGGTTATTATCAGTGTAGACACCCTAAAATGGACAGGCTTGCGACTTCACATCAAAAACACTAATTTTCATCTATTAATTAATGGTTTCTTAATCATTAATTAATCATCTATTTTCCTCTAAATTCATTTCTCAAATCATCTAATCCAATTCCCAAAATTAATTAAATAATTAATTTTATTTAATTAATTAAGCTTTAATTGATTAATTATCATTATTTGATTAATTAAACTCAATTTCCTATAGTTTAAATCCAAATATTTAAACTTACTAATTAAATTCTTCCAATTAATTTAATTTCATCAAATAAAGCAATTCTTAATTAAAAAGAATTCAATTATCTCACATGTTGAAAACAATTATTAAATAAATGAATTAAATACTCATTTATCTTCAAAGAGATAACTCCAAT
>MU224840.1:387289-402937 GCA_018584345.1 Thuja plicata | reverse complement strand
CAGAGAGAGAAAGGTTCCAAGAAGCCAGGAATGACATTAGAAATAACATGCCAGAGGGAGGAAGAGGAAGTACCACTAAATCCCCAAATAACCGGCCAATACCTAGCATCATGAAACAAGTACTGGATGCTTGCTTAAAGCTCATTTGTTGAGTTGTTCACTGAGGTATTTAGAAATCTACTTCAGACATGCCATATTGTGATTTGTGAATATTCTATGATCGTTTTGAGAGAATGCAGGACATTGTTTCTTGGTGCAATGGCCTGTGGGTACCTGCTCAAGCTTGGCTTTGTTGAGCATCTTATGAAAACAGAGAGGTATTAATCCATATTGCAAGTGTTTGTTAGAAAAAATCAGACATCTACTTCGTGCATGCCATATTCTAAATTGGCCATACCCTATGATCATTTTGAAAGGATAGGGTTTAATATGGTTGAATATTTGTATTTACGTCTTTAAAAGATTCCATTAGATTATGAGACAACAAATTGCAATACAATGTTCATAATTTCTTCAGCTTAAATGCCATTTAGATTGGTGTATTACGCAACAGAGTTGCCATTTATATCGTAAAATATGTTTGCACATAACATATATAAACTTTCAATACCCATTTTGATGCTCTTTAGGTCATCTGTGATTTATCCATATTGCTTTAAAGTTTATTTTGTATTTTTGTCTTTACCATACACAGGACAGTGCAACATCACGTGTACTGACTCAATTTCTCATCTTGGTTTATATTATCATCTGTATTTTTCAATTGCATCATGATAAGAGCATAACCTGAACTAACATGTTAACACCTCTTTCTCACCAGGATCTTGCCATTGTTCCAAAATTGCCTTATTTTTATCTTTTTCATGCAAAGAACAATGCAATGTCTTGTATCATCTTCATTTTCTCAGCTTGGTTAATAATATTATATCTTTATGGTCAATTGCAAGATGATTAGAGCATAACCTGAACTGACAATTTATGTCTCTTTCTCACAAGGCTATGCCATAGTTTCTCTATTGCCTTATTTTGTACCAAGTCTGGAGTGGCACTTGGTTTGTTGGGTAAATCATACGGTACAACTGCAAACTACAAACCTTTGTCTTGAGTCTCTTTCCCAATTATTGTTTGGTATGCCAGCTTATTCTTCTGCATTAGCCTTATTTTGACTAGATATGTTATAAATTGATGTAACGAAAAATTATTGAATGTGATTTTGTATAATGTTACTGCGTGAGATTTGGATTTTGGGAACCATGGTGAGAGATCTTCCTTTTGGTACTATCTTTAAGGAGTTGTTATAATGTATATAAATAATATAACAGTTCAGATGAAGGACTGAGCATTCAAAGTGAAGCTATTTAGAATTTTGTGGTCAAATTTTTGCATGTGGGCCAGCAACTGAATGAAGCAATGTCTTGAAACAGAAATGTAAGAAAGAAAGATAAATGTGCCGTGCTATTTTCTGAACATTACAAGAAAGTTGCTCAAATGAAAAGCAGGTATTATCATAGAAAATTTGAAGGGAGGTTTGTTTCAAGGGAAGTGAAAGATAATGTCTAGTAACAAAAATGTAACTGTGAAAGACAAATGTGCTTTGCTATTTCCTAAACAGGATAAGAAATTTGCTCAAATAAGAAGCGGGCATTATTGTTGTAGAAAAGTTTAAGGGAGGCTTGTCTCAAGAGAAGCTAATGATGTCTTGAAACAAATATCTGAGCAAGAAAGGCAAATGTGCTGTGCAATTCTTAAAGCAGCACAAGGAATTTGATTAGATATTGATCCATAAGAAGACAGACGGTATGGTGGCTACCAACATATGATGATTACTGAAATTTCTCACTTAAGACTAAACGTAGAATCAAAAGCAATGTGAGCAATATTATTTTCAATTGTATAATAAAAGTGTCTCATCCTAAACATTGAAAGGAGCGTAGCAGATGGTCAAAAGGATGCAATAGGATTTCATTATAATGATCTGCTAAATAATGCAAAGTAGTGATGCAGAATTTTGAATTATCAATTTGCTGTATGTAAAAAATTGGTCACAAATAGAAAGTGGTCTTGACCCATTATCATTACTTAAAATACTTCTTAGTTTATGGTCACTTACTTATAGAGAGGTAATGAGAATCTAGCTGGAGTGGTCCAAGGTTTTGTGATCCCTGAGGAAGCTTTCCCATTGCTTGGAATCCCGTGCCTTTTTGGTACCATCGCTTTTCCTTAAGATCATTTGTGTCTTCTTGGGCTTGTGCACTTAACTGGGTAATACTGCAGCAAGCAATGCCGAGGAAACAAGTTTTAAAAAATTGCCGAGTTGCTTGCAGACTCATGACTACTCGCAAGCCAAAACTTATAGTCCCCATGTAAACTGCCCAAAATAAAATGAGAGAACCCTTCACAAAGCTAATAGACTCTTAAATAAAAGAGTGCCACACCACCCTAACTATTGGGACAGAGCCACAAAGCGTTCCTCAACCCCAAGGTGCCAAGTCACCATCCTACCTGTGTGATTCTTCTAATATTCAGACAAGTGAGCTCAAATGTTTGTTCATATCCTCGCAGGAGTGCATGCACACTCCCACAAAAAAGAGGACAGGTCACCCCCATCACCTAAGAAGGGTAACAAAATACAGGTATGATTAAAGTGCTCTTACACCTACCAGTTGAAAATAAAGGTACAGTAGGTTGAAGAACTAAGATCAACAGAAGATGAAAGGTTGCTTCCACAAGTACAAATGCAAGAGTGTCTCAAAGCTCACTCAAAGAGAAATCAAGGAAGCACTAACATGAACAGTACAATACCCCAAAATGATGACTTAGGAGAGGCATGACATACCATTGAAATGCTGAGTCACCAAGAAATGCATGCAGGAGAAGGTACAACACCTAAAGTGACCAAAAAAGTATCTATAATTGAAAAAGGATGTACAATAACAAAGCACACACACGAAGCAAGAATCATTGAGATACATTGTCGTAGTGAAGGGATGCTCACTTTACAAAGCTGTAATAGGAAAATACTACACAATCCCAATGCCACTTTTCAGCATAGTGTAAGTGCAATAAACAATATTTGTTCAAATACTCCAAAATACATTAAGGTACGTACAGAAGATACTCAAAGAGTCCACCAAGGATAAAACACTGTATATACATATGAAGTCCAAATAAAGCCATCCCATGCAAATAGAAGGAATCCAGGTGTCAAAACAACCAAGTAATTAACTAGAGTGTTAAAATACAAAATCTTGTATTAAAAATGCTAGTAAGCAAGACCAAGGCAAGGTAGGTTAGGTGATATATATATATATAATGCCTCGAGCAAAATTTGGAAAAAGTGCATAAATAGATTGAAAGTGTTCTACAACCACTAGAATGATGAGAAATGGAGAATCTAGTCAAATGTTATAAGCTTAGGAGCCAAAAAAATGCACTTATTACTTCAATAAGCTATAAAGTGCACCAACATTTCTTTTTGGAAAAACTCCTGTAGCACTAGATGGTGCTCAAAACTAGCTTTACAAAGATATCTTGTTCAAAGTAACGAGAATCGGAATCAGCAAGGCCGAATTGCGAATCGGTCATGAATTGGAATCGAATCGACCATGAATTGGCAAACTTAAAAAATCCTTGAAATTTAGAGATTTTAACAATTTAAAACTTATTTCATGCACCCTTTATTGAATATAACTTAAACACACTATAACATCATCAAATAGAAGCCACCATACATAAACAAGGAACATAAATGATAAATCCATCACATATGTTACATTTTCATGCAACCTAGAAGCATGAGTTAAGATTAGAATGTCACACAGTATCATAAAAACATTTAAACAACAAAAACACTTGTAATCATAGCATCATGAATCATGATCATACCGTCATATACTTCAAGTGCAAGTTCAACATCAAAGATTCAAGAATCAAAACAAATCATAACATCAGTTCAAGTATCATTGTTTGAAGTTCAACTAATGGATTAATAATTTATTGATATTCTTCTTCTTCCCCCGTTTCAGTTTTCCTATCTCAATTGATCATCTACCCCCGTTTCAGTTTTCCTTGGATGCTCCCACCCACCTCCTCCCCTCTCAACAGGAGCTAAATGACCACGTCAGACTCGACATCTATAGACAGTATATCACCACGACTTGGTGCAACCCTCCCGGAGGGCTTCGTCCCAGGATGGCCTCCTATGCCGAGCACTATATGGAGATTCTTGATGGGGTCATTGTGCGTCCTTCTTACCTGGCCTACCAATGGAGTCACGCTCTCCGTATTTCTTTGGGGTCTTTCAGAGTTGGCTCTCACCGGCTCCACATCCAGACAGATCACCACATTGACAAGGTTTACCAGATCTGCCGCCTTTGCACTTGTTGGAGACCGAGTCCAAGGCACATTTCATTTTCCGATGTCCCATTTACTACGAGATCAGAGGGAGACTCTACTCCCTGTTTAGAGAGTGCAGTTCCCTTGCCTCCTTCTTCAGATACACCGATCAGCGGTGCCTTGCTCTTTATCTTCAAGAGACCACACGGCTTCGGGATTCCACCCTCCAGCTTATGTTCCCGTCCAGCCAGAGATCTGATCATCTTATCACATCCTTTTTCACTTCGGCGTCTCCTGCCCGCGGCACGAAGCGCCCTCTCGGTCCTCCTTCTTCTGGACACATCAGGCTTGTGAGACCTCGCAGTGATCATAAAGATCACACTTGGCAGCAGCTCTCCACCACCAGTGTTACTCAGAGACGGTCCGGGGCTCCTCCTAGTCTCGGATCGTATCCTTTGGTGCTTGATTACTTCTCGCCCGAAAAGAGCCTCTAGACGCTCTCCCTGGTTTTTCTATTTTCTGCTTTCTTGTTATTGTTCTTTCCCTGAACACCATTTGGTGCTCCTGTTGTTGGTTGTTTTGCTCTATATGTTCCCAGTCCCTTAGACCTTTGGTGGTCTCTTGTTTGACATTAATAATTTATCTTATCTTATCTTATCTTATCTTCATCATTTTCATCTTCTATATGGAGCCTAATAAGACTAGAAGGTTAATTTTTCCCCACTTTCATCGGCGCAGTTTCCACCCCAAATTATTAAATGGGGGTTTGGGGTGGAAATTGCGCAGTTTCCACCGACTTCAATTATGTTATAAAGGCATCGAGAGTTATTTTTCAGCGCCATAAGACATCAAATCATAAATGTATGTAAGATGAAGATCCATGAAACGTATGTCTATCAGTATTGGATAGTTGCATCCATTGGTCGTTAAGAGACATCTTTCCAAATCGCACCTTGCCATGAACATTTGTTATTTGAACATTTTCTATTTGCACAAACAAGCTTTAGGGTTATAACAAAGAGGAAAGACAAAAAAAGATCTAAAAAAAGAAGTGTTTTTTTAATTTTTTTGACTTGACTTCACTTGAAGCCGCGCGGTTGATTCATGCCGGTTCACACAAGTGATTTAGGGAAATTTTTTGCATGAATCACTTGCATCAGCGATTTAGGCGATTCATGCCAAAAAACTGTCGATCTGATTCACCGACTCCAATAAAATCGGCCATGATGAACCGAATCACCGAACCGGCGATTCAATGGTGATTCTCGTTACTATGATGTTGTTTGCCAAAATTGACTAAATATGAAGAAGTTATGACCATTTTTACATTGAGTGCAAGATGCAAAATAAATGAAAAAAACAACACTTAGGGGGCAAGCCACTGGGCACCCATGTGAGCAGGTTCCTATTGGGGTGAAAAAAAAGGGTCACCCAGGACACCATTGATAACAATAGTTGTTGGTTGGTGGAGTGGTTTATGGGAAGCATACTAGTAGCCGTTATAACTAACTTCGTGCACCCATATATCCTAACCAACAGATTGGATTTCGACAATTTCTAACTTCGTGCACCCATATATCCTAACCAACAAATTGGATTTCGACAATTTTTTTGGTTGTCTTTGTATGTGACATAACTACTTATAACTATTGTTCTAGCTTTTGGGAATTAACAACACACGTCGTGGGATCTATTATGTGCACAAGGTTCAAAAAGTAGCCATTTCAAAATGTTGTCTCATACCTACTTTATGATGCACTAATAACCATGCACTATAAACACCTCAAAAAAAGCTAATAACTATGCACAAATGTCTCAAATTTCTAGCAGTTGTTCAAAAATATCCATTATTGGGGGTAGAAGTGGGCAACTATTGGTACATGATATATTTGTTAATGGGCTTTTGGCTCATTCTTTGGTTCAAGTTAGTGATTGGGGGGTCAAGTGTGTGTAGAGTATGTGGCTTTTGGAATGTGGGCGATAACTCGTACTCTTCCCCTAGTCAATAAATGGGCAACAAAGCAAGTTGAGGGGAAGTTTGGAGCCAAATGCATGGGGAGTGCTAGGCACTTAGGATGCACTAGCACCAAGACCTAAGGCACTTAGCGCCATAACACAAGGAATCTACTCAACAACTAAAACCACGCCCAAACCACACATAAATTGTCAATCCGAAATGCAACGAAAGCCCCACAAAATTAATTTGTCGAGACAATTTTAATGCGACAACCATAAAAGTACGCGTTGGTTGACAAGACTATTGATCGATCCGATATTTATACAAGTTTGTAAAACTTGAAAAAAATTGTTGTTGTCACTTTTATTTTTTTTACTTTGATTTTTAATTTTTATTGTGACTATACAAATTTTTTGACTAGTTTGATGGAAGAGTCAAAGAGAGTTTTAATGTTTTACAATTGACATTTATGTGGAGTTCACTTTTGAAAAGTGTTGTGAAGTAAGGAAGGAACTTATTCTTTGTCACAATCTGATATTTTTTGACACCTCTTACCTCTTAGGTAGGTGAGTTGGTTTTGGAAATGACTACCTACCTTTTCTTGTTGAGCTCAATATCTATGGTGTTGCGTTAGATTTAATATGACAAGTTGATTATTTTCAAGATGTCATTACAATGTGGAAATTGTTCCAAATTTCTCTATTGTTATAACTACTCCTGTAGAGCATTGATTTTGTGTATTGTATTGTAACCCTTTGTTGTTGTAATACACTTGAGCTCTATATTTGGAGCATGGGTATTTTCTTGAAAGATTTTTCTCAAGTACATATGGTGGTATGGTTTTATTTGTTGTAATTCTGAAAGTTATATGTGCATCTTTGGATTCAATCTCCTATTTAGTTAGTATTTGAAATATTATTCCACACTCAACTTCCTTTTAGTAGGTTAAAAACGACTTGATAAGCCAAAACATGTTTAGTCTTGTAACAACTCTTGGTAATTATTTTATTCACTGGGTTTATCTTGAATAAGCTTTATTATATTGGATCAACATGAATATATATTTATCTATCTATATGTTGTTTTTATAGGTTTGTAAAATGAATTTATATACAAATATTATTTTGATGAAAAATCAAAATTATTAACAATATCTTGACATACATTGTAATTTATGTTAATGAAGATTGTAATTTTGAACTTAATATGCAAATTATTGTTGTAAAGAGATATGAAAATTGATCTCCTTTTCTCTTTTAAGAATGGAAAATGATCTTTGATTATTTTTACTAGGAAAATTTGGCCTTTTTTAAAACATCCAACTTATTAGAGTTGTCATTTGACAATTGCCTAGATGCTACACCCTAGTCTTGCATTAACCTCTTTCCAATGTTCAATAATAATGCCTACATTTTGACTAAGCAAAGTGCAAGATAATTCTTTTTGAAACTCACAACCAAGTGCCTATCTTAATAGATATAGTTGTGGTACCCATATTTTGCTAAGGCAAAAGATAACAATGTCTAGGCAACAAACACAACAATATTTTTTTTTAAAAATTTCTTTAAAAGAAACATATAAAGTTTATTATGATCGGAATGAAACACTAAAGTGACATTATTTAACATACATACATTGCGTTACTTTTACGAACTCAATTTAACTCTCAAGAATCCTAGCTATGATAGATTATGAAACAATTCTCACTACTAACACAACAAATCCCAATATTTTCATATCAACTCGGACCTTAATCATCACGTTAATATTATTGCCTTTATCACATACAACACAACGTGAATTTTCTATCAACTATAATAAAATATTCTTACAAATGACTCGATAACAACGATATGCATGTCGTAATAGCAAGGTTGTTGTAACAATGAATTGGATGCCCATAGTATTAGAAGTATCACAAAAATATTATCCATTATCAACATTATTAGTAATACTAGTTTAATCCTTCCTCTCATTTAATGCAATAGATAACTCTCAAAGCCTCCTATATTAATAATATAACGTGTTTCTCTTAAGTGTATATTGTTTATAGCATTAATAATATTTTTAACATTATTATTATTAGAATTATTGTCAATTTCAAATATTGATGTAACCAGGGGTATGATGTCCACAACTAATGCTTCCTTATTACTTTTGATGTGACATTAGTTTTACTCTCTTAGTAATGATATTTTATTAACTAATACTAATGGGTCTACTTCCTCTATCACCTCTATTAAATTATTATTCATTTTAGCAAGGTGTCACATTAGCATGACACATACTACATGCCATCCCTTTCATAAATATTATTTCTTCTCTACCACTACTTAAAAGATTATACTTACTTTATATCAAAGGATAATTCTATTAACCCTTGTAATACTAGTCTAAATTTCTATTTGTATCGTGATAACAACTATATGGATTCAAAAGAATATTTCTGAGAATTCCTCTTACTGCTCTATTAATATTACCGCCTTTATCAAAAACAACACAACATGAATTTAGTATCAACTACAGTAAAGTATTCTTAGAAATGATTCAATAACAACAATATGCATGTCGTAATATGAAGGTTGCTAGAACAATGAATTGGATGCCCATGGTATTAGAAGTATCACAAGATTATCTATTGTCAACATTATTAGTAATACTAGTATAATCATTCCTCTCATTTAATGCAATAGATAACTCTCAAAGCCTCCTATATTAATAATATAAAGCGCTCTACTTAAGTGTATATCATTTATAGCATTAATAATATTTCCAACATTATTATTATTAGAATTATTGCTAATTGCCAAGTGCTTCCTTATTACCTCTGATGTGACATTAGTGTTACTCTCCTAGTAATGATACTTTATTACCTAATACTAATGGGTCTACTTCTACTATCAACTCTACTATATTATTATTCATTTTAGCAAGGCGTTATATTAGCATGAGACACACTAGACAACATCCCTTTAAAATATATTATTTCTTCTCTACTACTACTTAAAAAATGATCTTACTTTATATCAAAGGATAATTCTATTAACCCTAGTAATACTAGTCAAAAAATTTATTTTTTTCATGATAACCAATATATGGGTTCAGAAGAATATTTGTGAGAATTCCTCTTACTGATCTTTTAACCTCATCATAGTAATTAGAGGATTTTTATATATCTATAAATAATTCTAATGTTGAGGGGAATACAATATGTAATGACAAATATGTTTATTGAGAACGAGAAACTTGTTTGCATTACTTCAAATCTTGTTGACTTGTTGTGTGTTTATTATCTTAACACAACCATGGTGTAAAAAGTGTTGATATTCACATAGTCATTAATGAGAGTACAAGTAATTGAGTAAATCAATAGATTTTGTATTGTAGTCTATGAAAGTTTCAGATGATTTGAACACATTTTTAGGTGATATAACTTTCATATGAATAGTTTATGGGACTATTCCATGACCATTGGAAGATGTAGACGAATTTCTTATATATACCTTACATTGACTTGAATGGGCTATGTTTTTTGTTCCAAACATGGTTCTAAAGTTACATACTGAGAAAAGGAATCCAATTCACTGTTAATGCGACATGGGAAATTCAACGGTTATCTATTTATTAAGTTATCTAAATAAAGTAAAAAATATGGACACACATTGCTAATACAAGTTGGTTGTTGTGGAGAGGCTAGTAAGTAGAAAGAAGATATGGAGATGAAAGAAAACAAGAAATGGTTGAGTAAATGGTATATTGACTTGAAAAAGTGCCCCAATATCAATGAGAGATAAAAAAGAGCCGTGTTAGAAAAATTCAAGGATGCCATGTGGACAAAGAAAATGTGGTAGAAAATGTCTATTATGTGAAAGAGTTCAATTCCACTTGGGATCATGATGAAAAAGAAAACTTATGGGTGACAATTAAGGGTTAGTCTAGATTATTAGTGGTGCAACTAAGAACCGGGTTTCATCATCTAAGGTGCAAGGCAAGTATATGGATAGTCCCCAAAGAGATTTGGGAAGAAAGAACATGCATTTTCCACAACAAAGGAGTTGTTGAAACTAAATGCCACTTTATTATTGAGTGTGTTGCTTACCAGGATATTTGTGTTCACTATGAGAACAACTTGAAGGAAGGTTGTCTAATCCAACTTTTTGAAGAGGCAAGGCTTCACAAAACTAATGGTTTCTTGATAAAGATCCATAACTAGAGAACTGATATCGAGAAGAATATGAAGTTGGCCTAGAATTTGATACTCGAACCCTTAGACTATTGGTCTCATTGACATCATTAAAATTATTTCATTCATTCTTTCTGACCAGGGAGTCACCGCATGCGAGTTTAAAAGAAGGTTTTGACAAGCAGTTTGGCAGTTTGTCCCCAACTATTGGGCACATTTAGTAAAGGGAGCTTGCGAGCAAGAAGAGGACATTGTACAAAATGCAATTGATAAGAAAGGTCTTGTTAAGGTCAAGAGAAATAATGTTAAATATTTTCACTCATCCTAACCTTTAACCTAATGATCCGCAAACCCAACTCAAGAATTTATCTCAGCTAATTGCCAGGTAGTTGGTTGATCATAAGCTCTTGATGCCTTTCAACATGTTTGGTTTTAAGAGCGGATATGATCAGCGAATTCATTAGAGTTGGAAATTAAAATCCCTTAAACTATGAAAAAAATGCAAATGCTCCAATACCAACTTAGAAACTAAAAATCCCCAAATATGGTAGAGCACACATAAAGATTGCAACTCTAATTTCCATATCACTAGGAATGCACAACGAAATACAAATCAAAATGGAGACAATGCATAACTGGAGGGATGAAAGCTTGATTTCTTGCTTTCTATTAAAATCTAAAAAATCACTTCTACAAATAAACAAACTATAAACTCATAAAAATAAACTAAGAAAATCAAACTACTGATTACTATACTTGCAACGATTTGGGGTTGCACTCAACTGATTTGGAGCTTAAAGCTCTTACAAGTTGTTGCTCAAATTATTTGGAGCTTAAAGCTCTTACAAGTTACTGATTTAAAGGGTAGCCTATGTTGCTTACCCAAAATGCAAGCCTCACACTTACTACTAAATTCTACTATCTGTGGCAAACCATGTACCGTTCTTTTCTTGGACAACAAATTCAAACCATCATAGCCTAAGTGTCCATATGTGAGATGTCATAGCTTGGAGGGGTCTTAAATCATTCTCTTGAAGGTTGATTATTATTGTCCTTTTGTACATGTTTTCTTGAGAGGTGTAGCTATGGACTGGGAAGAGAAGCATGTCTCTATCCTAAAAGGAAACATCTATTTCTTTTTCATTTTAACTTCTACAACTTTCTTGCTCCCATCTTAGTCATAAATGACACATTGTCCCCTCTCCATTAATACTTTGGATCCATTTTGAATGAGTTGTCCAACACTCATCAGATTGTGCTTTATACTAGGCACACAATAAAGATTTTGAATATCTTTCTTCTCACCTTGCTTAGTTCAGATCATAATAGATCCTTTATCCACAACTCGAACAATACCATTAATCCCTATTTTAATTTTAATATTTACATTTTTATCAATAAAAGAAAAATACTTTCATTACCACTCATGTGGTTACTACATTCGTTGTCCAAATACAATACTTTGGGGTTTCCTTCTTCTCTAATGTTGCACATGAAGTTTGTGGGTTGATTTCTTTAAGCTACATTCACATCAACCATATTTGCACTTTTCCTTGATTGATAATTGTGCTTTTTTAGCACTCACTTTCATAATGCCCAAATTTATGGCAATAATAACACTCAACATTGCTCTTATCATATCTTTAATTCAATCTATTATTCTTCTTGCCTTGTCTAGAGTTGTTCCAAGATATTCTCACTCCCACATGGTTGCATACTTGTCCCAAGATATCTCCTCCAATATTTCCTTGTTCGAGGTTGCTATGACCTCGACCTCTTAAGATTTGTCTAGAGATAATTGTACTTCTCTCCCCGCCTCTTGCATTGGCTAAGCTTTGAAATATTTCTATTGGGAAGAAGCTAAAAATATATTTACATGTTTCTCATAGGTTTTTAGGAAAACCATTAACTCATCCATAGTCCATGTGGAGGGATCCTTTGCCTCTTCAATAACATTTATTATTATATCGAAGTTTGAGGGAAAACTTCAGAGGATTTTCTCCACTATTATTTGCTCCATGGTTTCTCCATTTGTCCTAAACTTTTTCAAAAAACCAGAGACTCTTGTGTGGAAATATGACATGGACTCACTGTCCTTCATTTGAAAAGTCACAAAATCTCTTCAAAGCATCTGGAGCTTCACTAATATGACTTTATCATTCCCTTTGTAGCTTCTTTGGAGGATTTCCCAAGCTTCTTTGGCATAGTTAGTTGTTGCTATTCTAGAAAATATTGTCTTTGTCAAGGATGCTTCTATTAAACTCAATGTTTTAACTTCTTTCCTCCTTTTCTCCTTCGATTGGTTCTTCTGATTGTTATTGAGGATTGCAAATTGTGTTGGGTCAGTTATATCCACAAACCCACTGACCAAAAACTCTCACAAATCATTTACAACCATTGTGGTTTTCATCTTCTTTGCCCAAACGTCATAGTTATGTCCATTAAATGATGATGGATAATGTTGGCTCTTTCCTCCATCTCCAACCATGTCTCCTACACAAAAAACTTCAACACAAAAAAAATGCCCAAAATCACAAGGATTTAGGGCCAAATGACAATGATACCAAGTTGGAAATTAAAATCCCTTAAAATATGGAAAAACTTTGAATTCTCTGATACCAACTTTAAAACTAAAAATCCCCAAACAAGATACTTCTTAACTTTAATATTGTAATTCCTTATACTTTTAGTAATATAATCCTTGACTTTGACCTTTTGTTGATCAAAAGAATGAAACATTTAATTTTCTTTAATATTTTTGAAAACATGTTTAAGTTTAAATAATTTTAGTCAATAGAAATATTTGTAATTTCAAATAATAAAGTATAAATAATTGTTATTTGAAACATCTAAAACTTTCAAAGAGCACACACATAGATCACAACTCTGATTTTCCAATCATTGAGAATGCACATCGGAATACAAATCAAAACGGATACAACACACAACTGGAGGTGTGAAAGCTTGATTTCATTCTTTCTATTGAAATCTAAAAATTACTTCTACAAATAAACAAACTATAAACATATAAAAAATAAACTAAGAACTTCAAACAAATGATTACAATGCTTGCAGTAATATGGGGCTGCACCCAAACTATTGGGATATTCTTGGAGCTCTTACGAATTGCTGCTCACTTAGAGCTTTCAATGTCTGGAGCAATCACTGCTCAAAAAAATAAATTATACAACTATTGTTGTTGCACACACAAAAAATTATACAACTATTGTTGTTGCACAAACAAAAAATTCTTCTTCTTGTTACTCACAAAAGAATTCAAGAACACCCGCTGGAACATTCTTCCCTTTTGTCACTTGTCCAAATAAATTTATCACTCAAAGAATTCAAATTCAAACTTACCTACCAGCAATAAATTTGCTATCACAAAGATATTGGGGCTGTGATTGTGAGGATCCAATTGGAGATTTCATTCTCCAATGTCTAGGATATATTTACTAGTTGTTTCTCACATATAGAAGCTCCTAACAAGTAGGTGTGCACGCTAGGAGACATAGGGACAAAAAGAAAATAATTTAAAATTCCAACAATTAGTCTATTATTAATATAATATGCATAGAAATGTTAGCATCTTGGAACACAATTTGTGTGATTCCCCAAGTCCTTGCTTTGTTATGTGCAACTATTCCATTTAAATGAAACCCAGATTATTCTTAGAGCTATAGAAATTTTAGCAACACCAATAAATGTAGGGGCATAAGCCTCACCGAGGATTAGTATTTGCAAGATTACAGTATTATTACCAATTCATTCTAGATGACACTAGACATTGATGCCTATGGATTCTTTCTATTTCTCTCTTAATTTTCTACTTCGTCTGATCATTAATATTGGCATGAAGACTGGGTTCTAAAACTTTAGTCTCGTATATGTTGCACAGTCACATATGAGTGTATATAGATATATTTACATATATTTTTCTTAACCTCACATCAATGGGTCATGATTTACAGTTTTAAGTGGTTGACTCTTTGTGCCTTTATATTGTAGTATTTAGAGTAGGAATGAGGCTTAGTTTCTTTATGTGTGTGTCTATCCATATATATGAAAGGATGGAGAAATGAGATGTTCATATAGCATTCTGACTATATTAAAAAGGAATTTTTTTTTCATACTAGAAGAATATTTTTGTTTCTTTTATATAATGTATGTTGCAAATAATTAAATTTTTATTCTTATTACTATCTATCATAGCACTCTAATAATCTTTAATGGGTGAATCCATATAGCCAATAATCATAATATTTTTTATTTAGTTGGAGAGTAGGAGAAGCAGTGCATGACAAGATCATGGTAGATCTCACTTTCTATTTCATAATAAAACTATCATTTGAATATAATGAAATGCCTCTTAAACAATCTTTCAAATCATCATAAGATCTTGAATATGGAAACAAAATGGAAAAAAGACGAGAACAAGAATTGCTCTTTATTACCACATTTAAAACATCTTATACTCCTTGTAAGAAATAACCAGTGGAAAATATTAACAAGGGCTTGCTCACCTCCCATCTATAATGGCATCATGAGGCCTTGCAGATGCTAGCCATAACCCCTGAGCAAGAAGATAACAATAACACGATGAAGATCAATGGTGGTAACTTAACAACGTATCACATTTACTTATTGTATCACATCTTTCTCTAGCATCATATGTAAACTATCCTTCAGTCACCAAGAAATGCACGCATGAGGAGATACGACACCTAAAGTGACCAAAAAGTATCTATAGTTTTAAAAGGGTGTACAAAAACAAAGCACACACATGAAGCAAGAATCAATGAGATCCATTTTTGTTGTGGAGGGATGATCACTTGACAAAGCTTTAATAGGAAAATACTACACAATCCCAATGCCACTTTTTAACATAGTGCAATTGCAATTATATGACACCATATTTGTTTAAATACCCCAAAAGACGTTAAGGTGCTTACAAAAGATGCTCAAAGAGTCCACCAAGGATAAAACACTATATATACATATGAAGTCCAAATAAAGTCATCTCATGCAAATAGAAGGGATCCAAGTGTCAAAACAACCAAGTACTTAACTAGAGCGTTAAAATACAAAATCTCGTAGTAAGAATATCGATAAGCAAGACCAAGGCAATGTCGGTTGGGCGTTGGGGTAGGTCGTGGGGATACCCACTGAGATA
>MU224840.1:328378-376969 GCA_018584345.1 Thuja plicata | reverse complement strand
GCAAGTTCAATTCTAGCTTAAAAGCATTTCTTTTATATCTTAATCATGTCTCAATTCACAGAATAGCAGCACTTTTTCTCATATAGATGCATATTTTCTCACAATTGATGGCTATTTCTCACACACTGCACTCTAAAAATCCTCCGTATTAGAGAAGATCAGGTTGTTGGCTCTCGTTCTGAGGGTACACTACAACAATCACTCCTAATTAGGAGGCAACAGGTTGTCTCAATCATTTTGTAGAACAAACAATTCATGTTTGTCTCTGCAAATAAAATGGATTGAATAAGGACTATGTTGGGTTTCTTGTTGGATTGAGAGGTCACATTCGACATTAAACAATATGGCTTTGGGACTTATGGAGAAGTGGAGAAATTACTTATGAGCCCTTAAAAGGGAGAATAACATTCTACTAGTTGTTTTATTTGAACTTCAAGAGATTTATAGGATGCCCCCTATAACAACAATAGGATAATGGATAATAAGTACAAGGAAAAAATACAAGGTCTTTCTTTCTATAGAGAAGGTGAATGAAGAAGCAATAGATAATTTGTGTTACTTGGTAGAAAATATTCCCAATTTTAAAGAGGAGGTTCTAGAGCTTCATCCAAAGCTTGTTGAAATAGAATGAAAGGTAAACAAATATAGAGTGAAGGTAAACATAATAGGCAAACTTCAATCCAAGACACTAAATGAAGTTATCACTAAGTATAGGCTCTACAAGGTGAAAGTACAGGAGCACGAAGTACAAACTCAAGAAGCAGAAGTGGGATAGCAAGTGGTACACATGGACCAGGGAAATGAGCGCAAAGGGTCAAGGAGAGGGAACTGGTGGTGATAGATTAGTTTCTTTTGGTTTTATGTTTTTCATATGTAGTAAAAAACTATAGGCTCTGAAGCACCATCTTTCTTTTATAATATTTGCTAAGAGTTTTACTGATCTTTGGGGTGGTTATCTTTAGGAAAGCATTGGTTACCAAAGCCAATTATGATACTTGATGCATATATATTTCTTAATTTTGGTTGTTATAAGGGTTAGCTAAAGAAAATAGAAATTTTTTTTACAAAGAAATAAGATTTAAAAGTGATCATGCAAATTGTGGACAATGTGTTAAAATTTATGGGTTGTTCATTCATCGTACATTGAAAGCATTATTGATGGATGTTATTCTTTATTCATGTTGTTGAACTATTTTATGAATATGAGTTTGTGGATTTTTGTTTAATGATCAACTTTTTGCGAAGTTAAACAAAAATCGGTGATATTTGGTAGCATTTTTCATATTTGAAGAAAGTTTGTGTTCTTTGGTTTAATTCAAATACTTAATATTTTCACCTTTCAAAAAAATTTGGTTAAAATTTCCCCTCCTTATTTTCTTTCTGGTCAAAAGCATACATGTTTTAGTTTTACTATTTTTAATCATAAGAATGTAGTTGTGCCTTCAATAATAAGCAAAGAGTTGGTGTATAAAATCATCACACACAACTCAACTCTTGGTCTAGATTGCCGCTTGTTGGGCACATTATATTGAAGAGTTAAGTGGTAATAATTTGAAACTAACAAGGACTAGTAGTTCTCGAGAGGGAGATTCAAGAAATTGGTCCTCAAAGCAACACACATTAGGAAGACCAGGATCACTGTAAATCTATCTGAAGTAATCAACAAACAATTTCTTCATCTTAGAATCATCCTATATTTCCTAATTGTGATCATTCAATAAACATTTTATTGAATTCCTTAATTTTAATATACCTACTAGCCAATCTGTAGAAAAAAAGTAGAGTTCATGTCACCCTCCTTCAACCATTGCACTCTTGACCTTTGCTTCCAATATATTTCCTCCCTTCCCCGATTCTCCTTTCATTTATTCTTCAATCATTCTTCCTCAACATGAAGAGTTTGAGATTGGTTCTTCTGAGCCATTAAATATTAAAGACCTTCCAGCCTAGCAAAAATTTCCTCTTTCTATTTAATGATGTCACCAAAACATGATTTGTTCCCAAATCTAACATTTTTATTATAATTTATAACTTTTGAGAGACTCTGAACATAGTTGTGCCTTCAATAGGGGTATTCCACTAGTTTGAATACAATTTTTGAAGTCCATGTGGGAGGCCCACATAATCTCATATGTAAAAGGCAGGTGTCCAGAGGGAGGCCTATCAATCTAATGTAAGAGGAAAGGATTATGATCTAAAATAGTTCTGGGAAGAGCCTTTAGGGTGGCATTACATCCTCGATCCCAATTAGATAAGATAAGGAATCTATCAAGTTTGAATTGGATGAGTTTACTCCCCTTCATATTATTGGACCAAGAGAAGGATTGATCCTATAGGTCAATGTCATACAACCTCATTTTATTAATGAAATCATATAGATGGAATATGCTCTCAGAGTAATCCACTGTACCCCCAATATTCTCAGAGGGAAAGAGGGGTGATTTAAAATCCCCTTCCACCATCCATAAATAATTTAATTCATCATTAATAAAGGAAGAGATCTCATTCCAAACTTCCTTACTTTTCGATCTAGTGTTAAGAGTCAAAAACTATTTGTCAGCATCCTACCTCTCCATGATAAATTGGGAGCCTCAAAACAGGGTATTGACATGCATGGGCATCCATCAAAGCATAATCAAAGTTGGATTTTCATCAAATAACATGATTGGAAATGTTTTGGCATAATAGAAGGTGGAAATGCTCTGGTAGATATGTATGCAAAATGTGGAAGCACAAAGCATGTGAACTTTTTGTCAAAATTCCTCAAAGAGGCCATTTCGTGAAATGTAATGATTGCAAGATTTATCGAAAATAGATTTGTTGAAAAGGCTTGAGAAAGTTTCAAAAAAATGCAATTGACACGTATAAAGCCATTTTTTTGCCAGTGTCCTCCCTGCTTGTGCCAAAATGAGAGCTTTGGAATAGGGTATGGACATGCATCAAATCAAAATGGCACTAGGATTTTTGTCAAATATTATAGTTAGAAAATTTGTAGTAGACATGCATGCGAGATGTGGAATCATAGACAAAGTAGTTGAATTGTTTGGTAGAATCCCCCAAAGAGATGTCATCTCAAATCATGATATGAAATGATTGTAAAAAGTGCTCAAAATGAATTTTGCAAGGAAGCTCTCAAAATGCTTTGAATAAATGAAGCACTCTGGAGCGTGTCCTAACATTGTAAGGTTCATTTTTTCTCGGGTTGCACACATATATGCAAGTTAAGTGGATGGGGGTTGTATATACTTCAATCACATGATTAACCCATAGTGCATTTCATACATTGTCTATCAATAGGTTTACATCATTGAATTTCATGCCCATGCTAGCCATATTGTAGACACTCTAAACCTTTTTATTAAGATGATAGTTAGACATGTTGGGGTTGTGTGTACTTATTTTCTTGGTGCCTATAGATCATATATGAATATAAATCAAGCTTTTCCAGTGCTACTTTTGTAGTGGATCCTAAAAATGTTGCAACTTATGTTATTCAATAAAACATCTACGTGAAAGTGGGCAGGTGTGTGAGGTTCAACTAATAAGGAGGAAACTAAAAAGATGTTTGGATGTAGTTGGATTAAAGGCCATAAAATGACACATGGGTTTTTGTGTTGGAGACAAATACATCCACAACCATGATATTCATGCAAAGTTGGAGAAATTGGCTTCACAAATGAAGTAAATAGAGTATTTCCTATTCAATACGTCTACTTAATGTTGTGGGAGAGAAGGGAAAATAATTATTTATCAACTACCACAAATGAAATTCAACATACTATGTTTGGTTTGTTAAACATTACCCCTAGAATAACTATTAGAGTTGTTAAGAAAATTCAAGTATGTCATGTTTAATGTATCTAAATTCTTCTCCAAGGTCATGAGAAATAGTTCTAAAGCAGTAAACCAATTCCATCATTTTGAAAAGGAACAATAATCTTGTGGAGACTATTGGTGATGCTAAATGAAACAATTTGAAAAATTGACTTGCCTACAATAATGTGTAATCTATCATATGATAATCAAGGGAAACCCATTGAAGCTAACAAAAAGTTTTTTTTTTGATAAATGTTGTAGTTACAAGTGTCCTACTAGACATTCATGCAGAATGTGGAAGCATACACAAGACATGTGAACTTTTTCAAAAAATGTCTAAAAAATTTCAAAAAAATGCCTCAAGGAAATGTGATCTCATGGATTCCAGGATTACAAAATATTTCTCAAATGAGTTTTTTTGGAAAGTTATTAGAAAATTTTGAGCCAATAAAACCACCTCATTTTTATGTCAATTCCTGAGTTACAAAGCAGGCTAAACCCAATCAACCTGATAAAAATATATTGTTCTTTAAGATTTAAAAGAAAACCTAAAAAAAGCAAGATCAATTTTTGGTAGAAAAGCTACTTAGATTGGAGCTTCCTAATTTATTTCTTTTAGGATAAAATTGAAAGTAACAAAACTTGTATCTCACAAAATGATTGATCTTTTCCAAAAAATAATTGAAAAGAATGCACAGAAAATAAGATATAACACCATTTAGAAAGCCAAGAATAATAAAAAATTTCAATAGGAAGCCAATTGGGCTTGAGCTTGTTTATTGACTTAGAGGTTTAAGTTGACACTAACCAATATGAGAGAAATACGAATCTTATACCAAAATTAATTCAAAACCAAAATATTAATATAATTATTTAACATAAAGATTGAGTTTTAGAGGAGCCAAATCAATCTCACAAAAAAACAACTACAAGTTATGGTGGATTTTGTTAGCAAGTCAATAAGATAGTGCCTTGCCTCTAAATGAAAACTACATACAGAGAATATAACGCATTGTAAATATGAATAAAGCATCACAATTACCTCAAGACCCCTAATAATTTCTTTAAAGAAGATTGAAATAATGAAAAATCACAATTACCTCCAAATCCCTAATATCTCATTTAAAGCAGTTCCATTCATCTGAAAAAAATCTTGATAACGTCCTAATACTTGGTGAACTTCTACAATAAAAAATAATGAAAGCTAAAAACACTTTCATAGCGTGACATGTCAATAAGAGATTGATGTCAAATAGTGACTAAAATACCCATGATAGTTATCGATCTATGTTAAGATCTAGGATAGCTACAAATGTAATAGCACTCTATGTTGTATGTGTTTTCCAAATGCAACAATCTCTTTTTCATTTATATTGGGAATGACGCTAGGAGAGACATGTCCCTTCATGGGACATGTCTATTCATTATTATTTATAAGAAAGGACATGCCTCTTCCCATTAATTATAATTTAATCAATCTATTAATGTTTCATCAATAAATTATTAATTAAGAATAATATTTAATAATATAATATTGAATATTAAATTTCACATGTTTAATAACAATATAACATATATATTATATTATTATGAATCAACAAATATTATATGTATTCTAATGATCATACGACTGAAGCTACAAACATTAACACTCCCTCTTAGCTAGGGAGGATGATCAAACAAAATATGTAGTGGTCTCTTGTGTCAACACTTATGACCCTCACCATAGCTATACAAAACATCAACACTCCCTCTTAGATATGGAGGATGAATCAATCCAATATCAACACTTATATGACACTTCATCAATCATATGATGTAAGCAATAATAGCATCATCCTCATGATGTAATCAATAGAAACATAGTCTCAAGATGTAGATTGCCTCCATCTATGATTCTATCCACAAGCTCTTAGGTGGATTGCCTCCATCGACGATTTTATCCACAAGCTCTCAGGTGGATTGCCTCCATCGGAGATTCTATCGACAAGATCTTGTATGGATTTCCTCCATTGACGATTCTATCCACAAGTTCTTAGGTGGATTGCCTCAATCAACGATTCTATCCACAATATTCTCAAGCTTTAATGTGGATTGCCTCAATCGGTGATTCTATCCACAAATTCTATCTATTATGATCTATTTCAGCCATCACAAGATGTCTATCATAATAGAAGGTCAAGTTATTGTAAGATCGTCACCTTTCAATAACTCTTAAAAATACATGTGATAATCATTTGGAAGTTGTCACTTCCTCATGATGTACATAGGGGGTAGGCCCATTAAAAATATGGAGTCATACTCATGAAATCCATCATGCCTCAGCGCAGAGGGTGAAAAAGAGAGATTACACCCTGAACTTCTCTCACAGAGAAGAACTCATTTAGCAGATATCAATCTGTCGATCATCCAAGATTGCTTAAGATGAACTGTCAAACTCCCTCTGAGTTTGATATCAATATTCTTAGCTCCTCATCCAAAGTTACCTCTGAAGAGTCAGACTCCCTCTGAAAACAATATCTTGTGCTTCTGTCCTGAAGGTATGTTAGAGAGAGATTAAAAATAGCTTATAAACTAAACTATCTCATACGAAAATACCAAAGATAGAAGCATACAATATTTTAATACCCAATATTATAGCCTAAATTTCAAACTCAATAATTCATGTGCATTAATAAAACATGGAATACTTATCTTAAGTTTCAAATATTTCCTTTTGTAAGGTGAGACCGTAATGTTTGCGGTAGACACGCTGCAGGAGATCATAATGTTGTTCGTGCTAGCCATGTCGACGAACTTCATGCAGAGTGACAACCTAGAGTGGATGATCACCATTTTCTCACTCTCCACTAAGGATGGTTCAAATGGAAATGTAACATTGGTTATTATTCCCTCCACAATGTACAATTCCCACTCTTATATCATTGAACAATACTCATGTCTTCTTGTGAAATGAATTGATTTCTCCAAGAGAGATGACACTCTATAATTAATTCTTTCTTTCTAGAAAGAGACACACTTCCTTGAATACATTCTTCTTTGTTAATGCTTGACCATGATCATAACAAATTAATATATCTCTTTAATGAAATCCACTTTCAGGAATTTCACATGGACCCATACACAGTCCGTCATAAATTTTTAATCCCACACTTTCTCCCTAATCGCTCCAGTGATATTCTTCAAAATTTGTTTTTCACCAAATTATCCAAAATTCAGAAAAATCCAACGGTGGATTTGTGAGATACGGTCCCTATACTAAGACTATATTTTCTGAGATAGTCACACATTCACCATCAAGAAACTACTTTCTTACATTTGCAGTCTGGCTCTGATACCATGTTAAGATTTAGGATAGCTGCAAATGTAATAACACTATATGTTGTACGTGTTTTCCAAATGCAACAATATCTCTTTCATTTATATTGGGAATGAGGCTAGGAGAGACATGTCCCTTTAGGGACATGTCTATTCATTATTATTTATAAGAAAGGACATGCCTCTTCCCATTAATTATAATTTAATCAATCTTATAATGTTTTGTCAATCAATTATTAATTAAGAATAATATGATAATATAATATTGAATATTAAATTTCATATGATTAATAATAATATAACATATATATATAATATTATTATCAATCAACATATATTATATGTATTCTAATGATCATACGATTGAAGCTACAAACATTAACAATCTACTACAATAGTAATAATAAATTCATGATACTCCTTGCAAAAAGTCATGTTTTGTCACACAATTTTACATGAAATTTTTTACATTTACAACATATTCTGATAGATGCACAATTTATATATATATAATACTCTTATTGTCTCATTGGGAGCTTGACAAATGGAGGGCACATTTTCGGATGCGACTAAGCTCCCTACAAAATGTACCATTGATAAAATTTTAAAAATAATAAAAGCTAACAGTTTTTTGCTAAATTTTCAGCATCTTTTCTTCATGATCTACATATTTTGTGGTCAAAAAACACAAAAAAATTGTAAAAAAATCACTGTGTTTTCACGAATTTGAAAAAAAAAGTTTGACCTTTTTTTGTTTTGTTTTGGTCTTTGGTGTATTTTGTCTGGAGCTTATCCCGTGCTATTTTTTCTAATTGTATTTGATTATTAAAACTAGAAACGCTTTGGCATGCACCCCACAAGTAAACCCAAGCATAAGAAACCAATAAACCAAAAACACTACGGGTAAAAAACTCACAGACTGAATGGATTGAAACCTTTCAACTAAAGTAGCTAATAAAGGCATGAGATTCGTGGTTTTCTCATTAGATGACCTCTTGCATGCATCAAAATTACAACCTTAACTGAAGGAAACTCAACTTCAAGTTGTTGTATATAAACCACGAGTCCATGCCCTTTGCAAGGGTTTCCATGACTTCTTCATGTAAATCCTGAAATATCTCTGAAGAAAACTCTGCTAGGTCATCCAACTAGCGCACAATGCCATCCAAGCCTAGAGTTAAGGCATGCGACTAAGATTTTCTTTAAAGATCTCAATATTGAATATTTGCCTCAACAATTATTCGCTTACTATGCTACCTAAAAAAAGTGGGTGATATGGATATACATCACTGACATAGGATGGTAGTGGCGGAGGAGTTAGAATAGAGGAAAAAGAATTGGAAGAAACAAAATAATAAGTGGCTAAACAAATGAAACATAAACCCCCATGAGTGCCCAAACACTAACATTGAGATCAAAAAGTGGGTATTAGAGAAATTCAAAACTATCATGTGGACACAACATAAAGGTAGAAAAAAAGCTCACTATGTTAAAGAATTTAACCCCAAGTGGGACCATGGCGATAAAAAATATTTATGTTCCACAATTAAAGGCAAGGCAAAAATCTTGATAGCTCAGCTGAGGACCAACTCTCATCATTTACGATGCGAAACTAGTAGATGGAAAGTTCCCAAAGAGATGTGGGAAGAAAGAACTTGTAATTTTTGCAGCAGAGGGGTGGTTGAAATGGAGTGGAATTTTATCAAGGAATGTTCTGCTTATGAGGACATTCACAGTCATTATGAAGACAGCCTACAAGTGAATATTTTGAAAGAACTTTTTAAAGAGGCAAACTTACACAAAACAACGACTTTTCTAACAAGGATCCACAATAAAAGGGTCCACCTGGAGAAACTTCAGCAAACTGATTAATTGGTTCTATCTTGGTCCCATAGACCAATGGTCTCGTGGACATCATTAAAATTCATTCAATACAAATAAAAATTTCATTTTTAGGCATTTGGCAATGAATGTTTCAAATTTGCGTCAAACTAAAAAATAAAATTTTACATGCAAGATATTTTATCCCAGTGTAGCTTGAGGGTAGTTGCTAATAATCTAAAAAGTGTAAACCTGACTATATTCAATTCTTGAGCTAGTGATAAGGTTTTTATAGCATTTATGAGTTAAATTTTTATTTGATGATCTATTGAGATGTGGTTTGATTCATATGTTAGATTTTGTGGGATTTTTTACTAACTTGTTTTTGGATGGAGTTTAGCGATTAAGGACTAGTTTTGGAGCTTGAGACTGGTTTTTGATCAGAATATTAGTGTGGGTATCAGTGACTACTTCATTCTATTGACAAACACAAAAACAAAAATTAGATCTACAAATTTTGGGGTTTCAAAGTTACTAGTTTCGTGAGCTTAGATGACACAATAAATGTCAACATCAACATTGATATCACATTTACTACAAAGATGTTAATATGATCTGCTAGAATTTAACAAATTTCTTTGACCTCTAAAAGTTGTGTGGAGGTTTTATGAGCATTTGAAGTTGGTTTCACGTTGCAATTTAGCAAAAATAAGATGCTTTTGCTATGTTAGACAAGTTTTACCCCAAAGCTCACAATATATAGCCTATTGACTAAATAATTAAGTTAGATAGTTTTTAAAATATAGTATAAAATTATATATTTAAATTCAATATATAGTTTAAATAAATAATATATATAATTACTAGTTAACTAGAAACTAATCATAAATTGTCACCAACCAATCATAAACCAGACATATTTTTAAGAAACCCCCCTTCGGTAAAGGTATAAAATCCTAGAAAATCTTTCATTATTTTGGAGGGGAAATATTTATTTGTTTGGTGAGTTTTTTTTAATCTTAAAGGAAAAAATCTTGGAAATCAGACAATACTCAACTCCATCTTCAACAATTCTTGTTCTACTTTGAGCACCTTTATTTCTATCTCGTATTATCTGACTTTCTGAATGATTGAATCTTACATACCTTGGAGTCTTAGGATTTTCTTAAAATTTAGACTCTTGTGTTTCTTCTTTAGCACACAATTCTTCTAGATTTCTTAGAATGATTTGAACTTGATTATGAGTTTTAGGTTGCATCCCTTGTTTTGTACTATCATCCTGATCATCTAAATCACATCCGCAAGATCTAGATTATTTCTTATTACCTTCATCAACCTTGACATTTTTACTTTCAACTATTTTCCTCAGTTTTTTATTGTAACACCTGTATGCCTTTCTCTTTGTTGAATAACCAAGAAAAATACCTTCATCACATTTAGCATCAAACTTTGCTATGTCTTCATCTCTTTTGATATAACATTTTCTTCCAAAAGTTCTGAAATATTTAACAATAGGAACATTTCCACACCATAATTCATAAGGAGTCTTACCAGTATCACCTTTGATTTGCACCTGGTTAAGTGTGTAAATTGCAATACTCAAAAGAGAACCGTAGATTGCTTACATTATCATCATCCTAGTAGTGTTTATAATAGTTTTGTTCTTCCTTTCTACTACACCATTTTTCTGGGGGATCCGCAGACAAAGAAAACAACTGTTTCTTTATCCCACGTTCTTCACAAAATGCATAGAACTCATCAAAAGTGAATTCACCACCTCAGTCAAAGCTTAGACACTTCAACTTCAAACCAATCTCTATCTCAACCATAGCCTTGAAAATTTTGAATTTGTTTAGGGCCTCATATTTTTCCCTCAAGAAAGTAACCCACATAATCCTTGAATAATCATCAATCAACATGAAATATATGTCTCCTTTAAAAATTTTAACTCTAGAAGGTGTAGGAAATGGGCATAAAGCAAATAAGAGGGGGGGGGGGGTGAATAAATTTCTACCAAAATACTTAAACTCTCAAACCCTTAAACCCTTAAAGCTTGAAACCCTTAATTTTTTTTAAATCGTTATTAGTGATTTGCAAAATGTAAAGCATGTAAACACAAATCAGAAAACATCAACACCACATAACATTAAGATTTTTATCGTGGAAACCCAAACTAGGGAGAAAACCATAGTGGGGCTGCTACCTACAATAAGACTAATACCTTGTTATAAATATAGGCTTATTATAATATGAGGAATGAACATGCATTTAGGCACACTGTCTAGAGTTCACTACTCAATTCACCTTGGGAACCCACCCTAAGGAAGTCACGATGACTTACAATCACAATTCAGAAGTATCACTGACTTACGTACATATTTTAGACACTGATATGATAATTCATGAATTGTATAGTAGCATCTCAATATGCCTTGGTCAGTTCCTTTTTAGTACATTCATATCCCTTGCTACAATTCTCTCTATCACACTTTAGATGATTAATCCATCCCTCAGTAGGTCTGTAAAAATACTTCACTAGCATCTGTTTTCTTCTGCGATCTCCAAAACACTGGCGCACACACACAACACAATCAAACCCTAATTCACCATATTTATCAAGAGCTAGGTCAAAGAAACCTAATCCCTAACCATCCATTTCTCTGCACCAAAATAAACCATCAGGATTAGTATGCACTTTCCAAACATCCCTTAGATTCATCAAGAACATCTTGAGATCATAAACATAACCCTAAAATGTTTTACCGATCTCTTATAAACCATTTTATCATCTTTTCTTGACATTTCATACAAGAAATAAATAAAAAAACTTAGATTCATTAAATTTTGTCACCTTGACCAATGTAAGCTACCAACTCTTTAGGAACATAATCCTAGATCATCCTATGGCATCATGAAGCTCAAATAAAAATTCAAATCCGATGCACCCGTCAGATCTACCAACATCTTATGATAAACTTCAAGAACATTGTTATCCTCAACTGAAATACTTGTAAATGCCTTGCATACCATTAGAATAAATTTTTTTTTGAATGGTAGACACATTTATATATCCTTAACACATTCCCAGCTGTGTTACCAAAGATATCATCTTGAGCACATACGCAAAAATAATCTTTGCAACTCTGTAACACTCTTAATCAATAAAATAACCACTCTACATCTGTGACAACATAACTTGATCAAATCATCATGTTAGAAACTCAAAATTGACATTAATCATGTAGAAAACCTCTACATCATCCCATGAGGTGCACGAATCCTCGTCTTTAGTAACCTTTTGTTGCCATTCATCTGAACATTCTCTATTACTGGTAAAACTGCATAAAAAATATTCACACTGTATAACAGACATGTAAAATGTATGATAAAAATCCAAACTACATGATAGAAATGTTCACACCATCTGATAGACATGTTAAATTCAATGATAACACATCCAAATTACCAACAATCTCCCCTTTTGGCATCGATGGAAACATGTGATGGGAAAAATAAGTAATGCAATCAGAAACCAACAATACTACCAATAGTATCCAAAATACATCATTATCTTTTAGTCTCTCTAACATGGTTTTAATATTTCTCCCCCTTGGAATACTCCCCCTGGGAACATGCTCTTCAATATGATTACATACTCTCCCTCCTGGATGTACACTTCTCTTCTGTGTCGAAACTCTTTCATATGTGCAATTATATAAACCTGTTCTTCCTTGTCTGATTCTCATCTTCTCTAATCCATCTTGTCTCTAACTTGATCTGCCCGGACACATCTACCTCTTTCATCTTCTTATTTGCTTCTTCCTTGATCACTTGTATCTATATCTCTCCTTTGATAGCTTGTTTTTCACATCTGTCTCTCCCTTTGACATTAATGACAAAGGTGTATCATTTGTTCTTTTGTTCAACTTTCTTTCTCATATCAATGCATGCTTCCTTTTCCTTCTCTGCTTTTGCTACCTTATCAAGCTCTTCTTTCCTTCTTTCACATGTCTATGAGCCACAAAAAACATCCAACTTCTTAAATATTAAATCCTTGATTTCTGTAACTCCTTGTACCTCTCTCCAAACACATTCAAATTCTATTCAAACAAATCCACCTTACCATGCTTACTACTACCTCTGAGATACTCAAATATATCCTTAGGCAGTGGCTTTGTAAGTATATGTGATATTTGTTCCTTTGTAGACACATATTCTAATCTTACCTCCTTGTCATTCACTTTCTCTCTCAGAAAATGATACTTGATCGATATATGCTTTGTCTGGGCATGTTGTACTAGATTCATAGAAATATTTATGGCACTATAATTATCATAGTAAATCACCATAGGTTCATAAAAAATAATGCCAATATTAGATAACATCTGATTCATCCAAATGATTTGAGTATAATTACCTGTAGTAACAATATACTCTACCTCCGTAGTAGATAAGGAAATTGGGTTATGATTTTTTTATCACCCATGAGACCAATCTGCTACCCAAAAAGAATGCACCACCACTTGTGCTCTTTCAATCATCAACATCACATGCCCAAAGGTGAAATCATTACCCTTAGGAAAATAGAGAGATCAGGAAAACAAAGAGATCAATTTTTTTCACATCTTTTTAGAATCCCTCAAGAGAAATCTTAAGAAGTCATGTCTTCATTGGTTCTCATAGAGTTTGGGCATGAAGAATACAAAAAAGAAGCATAGAAAAACAAATGCATTTCATTAATTTTTATAGAGGTTAGATCATGAAGTTCATACAAAAACAAAAACAATGTCCATTATTTTCTGTATATGGATAGCTCGAGGTAAAATAAAGAAAACTTAGCTTTAGAAATGGTAATGGTCTGGACTTGCAAGAAAGCTTCAGAAACCTAGAGATCCTCCATCAAAAACCTAACCCTTCTGACAGAAGCAGGAAAAGGAATGAAAGAAAATAAATGAAATGTATGGGCTGCGTATGCTTAGCATTTCATTTACCCTAATATGACATGTGTGCCTTACTTATTTTTGTTTATGTTTTAAAAAAAACCTTTTACATAATTGATGACCTCAGTCTTTTAATGCCTTATGTATTATGATTTTTATTTGCATTAATCTTAAAATGTAAAATATTTGCTTAAAGTGGTATCATATAAATCAATTTTAGTAAATATTCTTAATGATGCAATATAAAAAGTTATTTTGTATGAGTCAATAGTTGTAATTGGAGATCAAAAGGGATTTGCAAACATTGCGGAGGGAAATGAGGAGTTTAGGTGACTTATAGAGAAGTTTGACATTAGTTAAGGGACCCACATGGGTTATTCACAAGTCAAGGGGACTTTGAGTCTACTTAACTCTATTTTTTGTCTGTTACATCCCCTTTTCATGCACTTTTTTCTTCAAATTCAACCTAGGGAGGATATTTTGTAAATTTGGAGGAGAAATCAAGGGTGTCTTCACTTCAAGTTTATACACAACTTAGTTCACCTCTCTTTTCACCTTGGAGTTGATGAGAGACCTTTCTACAAGACATTATTTTCTTCTCTTTTCTAGAGAGTTCTAAGTTTTGAGTTTTGTAATAGCAAAATTTTTTTATTTTCAATAAAATAGCAACATTTTCCTATTCAACACTTCTTGCACTATGTTCTTGAATGGATGTTTTGATAAATCTCTAAGATTTATCTTCAAAGTACTCTAATGTGTTTCATTCAATCAAAATTTAATATAAGAAGATACATGGTAGATCATGCAGGTATTAAATTGTGTTAGTTGATTTTAATGGTTTGTAGCTGTGAAAACCAGTTGGTTTTCCTTTCTCAAGCATTAGGTTCGACCATTTCTAAGAAATTATTATGCATCACATGTTTAGTTGAGTTGCGAGAATTTTAGTGTTATTTTTTGAGGGTTTTGTGAGTTAAGTAGGTTGTGAATCTCAGTTAGCATTTGGTGTATCACCTATTAGAATAGGTTTGAATTGCGAGCATATATTATTTCTATCCCTTTTCCTTGTCAATCTTAGTTTTTTAGGATATCAAAAGGGGGTTCAACCCATAATCCGAAGGTTCATCTCCATAATGAGAAACCCACATACTCAGAGATGTTCCCATGTTGCATGAGATTGTTGATTTTCAAGCTCAGCTATCAGGTGCAAATCCCAGTGACACTTGTAAAAAAGGTGCTTAATGTGATGTGTTATTTTAGTTTTGATCAGACAAAAGTATGTTAAAGTATTAAATTATTAAGTTGTTAATTGAGTTTATGATATTCTAGAAGAATACAAAATAGATATATGGATTGGAGAAAAATAATGTTTATTTTAGCAGATATAAAATAAATATTTGTATATATTTATTATTAATTTTTCTTAATTTAGATGTAATTGGATGATTAGATCTAATTAATAATGAATTAGTTTGAAAAATATCATGTTAATATCTAAAAAAGTTTAAATGTAAAGATATTTCAAAATTTTGGTATGAGAAATAGTTAATTATTTGTCTTTTGGTTAAAATGTTGTTATAAAGGATTCAAATCTAGAATCAGGATGCATAATAGTAATATAAAAAATGTGATAGAGTTGAGTAGATAATTATATACTATTGTGGACTTGGTCACATTTTGTACCCTAGTTTTAAATCGGGTTACATTATGCCATGGTCATGGATTGGGTCATGTTTTGTAACGTAGCACAAGTAATGCAATCTAGTCCTTCGTTATTGTGATAATCAAAAACTTATTTGTTTCTCTTATAATTATTTCTAAACCTAGTTATGCTTAGAAAAATAGTTAGACTTGTTTCAAGACTGGCCTCGATAATATATGAGCCTTTAAACAAGAAATAATCATAGATAGAAACAAGCATGCAATGTACATGCAAATCTAATGGATTAGTGAAGTGATGAACTATATAAATGTAGAGCTATTTTTAGAATCAAATTAGTATTTTGTTTAATCTTTTATTCCATATAGTTTTATTTATCTCAAGAGTCTAAATTTTACTTTTGACCTTTGAAGTCCATTATAATAAGTAGTTTTCAAAATTTTCCACCAATTATATTAATGATAGCAAGAAAAAGTTTTCAAGGATTTAAATACAATATTATCTAATAATTTATGGTATTTTTTAAGTATAATCTTTTAAATAATTTTAGATCTAAGAATTACCAAATAATTTCTATCATGTTTTATTAATTCCTAATCGAGTGTAGTATAGATGCCATCTACAATAGTCGGCTTCCCAACTTATGTTCCTAAAGTCTAAGGCCTCATTCCTTCATCCATTTGGTTATGCATTGTGCTACTATAGGACATGTCTCAACATGGTTCTCCATTTCTCCTTGAATTCCTCATGCTTTCTAATGCATTTTTAAGCTTGTTACCTAAGAAATGCCAACAACTTTGAAAGAAACATGTAGAAAATTCATTAGACCCAAGTGCCTTATCTGGGTGGAGTTTTTTTAGGGCTGTCTTGACTTCTAATTTATCTATTTCTCCTATCAACATCTTATTTTGTTGGTCAGTGATGATCTTTGGAGTATTCTTTAATAATTCCTCTTGTTTATTCAAATTGGATCTGTCACAGTTGTTAAGGGTGCTAGTGAAATATGTGACAATTTTTTCTGTAATTTCTTTAGGATCCTCTATAAGGTTGCCTCTTTCTCCTTTATTCCATATTATCCTATTGATATTTCATCTTTGTTTCATGTTACTATGGAAAAAATTGGAGTTCCTATAACCTTCTGACAGCCAATTCTCTTTGGAGTTTTACTTCTAGAAGATTTCTTCTTTTGTCATGATATTCTCATAATTGTTGAGAATATCTCTTTCTTATAAGAATTTATCATGATTAATTCCTTCTTTTATCAGTGCCTCATTCAGAGCATCTATTTCTGACTCAATCCTGACTTTTTCTTGAAAAATGTTCTTGAAGTGTTATTCTAGTGTAAAATTTTCTATTTTATAAATTTTATCAATCTCTAGTTTCATAGGAAAACGGTTAGATCAACCATTTGTCAGGATGATTGAGAGAGAGTTTTGGAATGCAGCTAGATCTCCTCTAAACATGAATCTATCTAGATTTTTTGTTATCTGACTAAACCCTTTCCTCCAGTTATTCCATGTGTATGTATCATTGTTCCCTATTACTTTGAGTAATCCTCCAAAATTACTCAAAAGGCTATGTTTTAGTGGGATATTTAATGATTACCACAATTTGTATGTTTTGTAAAATATTCTACAATACGACAATCTATATATAGGTTTACAACCAACTTACAATAATATACTCTTTCGAGGGATTGAAAGAGTATTTATAAACTTGTGACATAAGACCATGGAAACCGACGTATGAATTGAATGCCACATAATTTGAATTTTTCTTAATTTGTTTCCTTTTGTGGTTAGTTTTTCACCCTCTATCTGAACATCAGACCTCATTTTTTCTAATTACTCTTGTTAACCCTCATTTCAAGGCCATTTCTTGTAATGATTGAATATATTATATATTTTTAGATTCTCTTGGGATTCCTGTATTTATTATCAATAAAAAATTAAATAATATACATACTAGTGATGGAATCATACTTGTAACAGTCACGTCCAATGTTGGTTCTCAAATCAATGATGACATTCTTCCACAAATTCTTGCAAAAGATAATATTATTGTTTTTGAACTCTTATACTTTACTCTTTTTTGTAAATGCTTGTATCTATGAAAACATACTAAATTAGTTCTTTTTAACATTAATAAGAAAAATTGTTGATTGTATCCAAAAATTCAATCAACTCTTGTACTTTCTTACTAGATGTAATAAATGTACTTCATAAAGTAGCATTAATTTATTGAATTCTAACTATCCATTTCTAATGCTCCTTTGTTCTTCAGGTTGTTATTCCTGTCGTCAAAATCTAAACCATACAAATGGATGCAATGGTTACTAATATCTTAGTTTTTCAGTCACCTACAATCTACCCAATTCAAGATTACAACTTTGATTCTTGTGTTCTGTCAAATAAATTATCACACAAACTCTATCATGATTAGCCATCTTCAATTATCATACTTTTAACATGAATTGAATCTTCTATGATAACTATTGGATTTTTGTGATAATCATTTTAATGTGCTTATTGTTTCTCTCCAAGTGAAGCTATTGTTAAACACGAGTCACAATTTTCAATTTATAATAAGACCTATTTTATGCAGCTTTTATAATGGCCTCGATCTTCTTTTATCATTTATAGTAGAAAAGATAACTCAAATAAATATTCATATTTTTTCGCTCAACATATATTAAGATATTTAAGTCAATATAACCTTTAAAGTTAATTTATTTAAGTGTCTCCAAACCCTCGACCATGTTACACACCACAAAATTCGTATCACCACCTAATATTTTAATATGGTTAATGCCACAAAAAATTATTCTCATGCCAATTCATCATGACATTTATACAAAAAGGCATTCTCATGCAAATTCATCATAAAATTATAAAAATAGGTCTAATAAAATTAAGTCATTTGACATAAAAGTAAAAAGTAAAGAACTACACCTTGTAATAGAGCTCATAAGATATAGGAAATAGAAAACTCTAGTAATTCTAAAATATTGTTAATTCAAAAAGATCAAACCTTTTAATATGATGATAGATGATTGCGTACAATATTTGCAATTAATTTTAAAATCTTTTATTCAATGACTATTTCCATTGTCTATGGTATATTATATTTTTTGTTTAAGATATTTAAGTCAATATAACTCTTAAAGTTAATTTATTTTGGTGTTCCCAAAGGTTCGACTATTAACCTTAATCACATCCTATTCTTTATTGACTTTTAATCTTATTTGCACTCTACCTTTTATTGACTATTGATAATGTGTTTGTGTATCATTTTCATTACCAAAGTATATGATTAATCAATTCATATATAATGATGTTAGTTACTTGTACATCATGCTAAATTGTAATGTTCGCGCTTCATTTTAATGTGTGATTAAACTTCACAATAATTAAACTCTTCTTCTATATTTAAATCTTTCATAGTATATCTAATAATTAGGGTTGTATTGATATTAATTTAAATCTTGCTTTTATCTTAGAAGGTATTTAACCTTCATTTCTATTCTCTTGCACCTAATATTACAAATCATAAAATAAACATCACTATCTAATTCTTTCATATGATCACATAAATCAGCCCATAGGATATAGCAAATAAAGAACACTATTAATTCTAAAATATTGAACCAGTTTTTGTTACTTCACAAAGATTGAACCATTTATGGTGAGGTGTTAATAAAGATAGTTCAATAAATTCCTCGCTATAAGGACTGTATTTTTGACAACATATGCCACATAAGAAATGTACAAAAGACAAGGGTGTAAGTCAACTAAGTCAAGAGTCGAATCCACATATCAACGAGTCAACATAATTTTCCATTTTAAATTCCATGAAAAACAATTACAAGGTTCGACTAACATGTCAACCATAATAAGTGAATACATGAGTCCATAGCAAGGAAGAGGTGCCAACCAAAACCATCAAACACACCTCCAATATATAATCATGAGATATTACATAAAATCAATAATTTTTTTGACAAACAATCGAAAACAATATCTGATGACCTATGAAGAATTCAAAAAATCCATCAAAGTACATCAATAACAAGATCTCAAGAGATTTCGACCAACTTGTCAAAAACATCAATATATGTCAAATAAGAATATACCAGAATAAGAAGTTAGTTTACATATGTAACAAGATTTGTACAAGAATCATCGAATAAACTAACAAAAGTATGAAAATATACAATAGCCCACTGAGTCAATTACAAGGAATCATAATGCACCAAACATGAAGATATTTTTGTCATGAACCCCAGACACCTGTTTCATACAAAACATTAAGGGAGAAAATATTGTAGGAGTGCATTTCCACCCTAACACGAAGTAGTTACGCTTCCCCGAAATCTTTCCTAACATGAAAGATACCCAACCCAGCTTGAGGAAGGCTAACAATGTAAAACTAATAGGAGTAATAGAATTCATGCAATGATAAAATCGTAACAATAACAAAAAAAATCATGAGCACACAATATGCACAAGCCAATATAAAAAATAACCCTTGCTTGATCTTCTAAAATATTTTTAGATCCTTCTCGATCTTTCTTATTTAGAGAAGTAGACATTTCACAAAACAATTCCAACAAGGAGAAAAAACATTGGGGTACATCCACACATCATTTCTTCAAGTAAAGAGTATCTCAGTCACATAATGCATCATTATAATAACATTTTCATTGGTGCATGTGAAAAATTGATAGTGGTTCACTATAGCATCTTATAAGAAACTAAATGCACTTCCCTCGCATGTCTAGCTAATATTTAAATACACACAATCCGATTTGTCACACAATTAATCAAGTAAGACCTTTAGGTAATTACACTCTATTTCAATAATTCTTCGCCACTAGTAGTCCCTTTCCAATGACATTTTTTTTTTATTAAGGTAACAACAGGTTTTGAAGGGGCCCCGAAACCCTTTACAAAGCACCATAAAGATAGACAAGAAAGAACTTAAAACAACAACGAACTGTCAAACATGACAGAAAACCAAAAGAGGGATAAACCCTAGATTAAACGGTAGATATCATAACAAAACAACAAAACAAAAAACTACTAAAAGCTTCCAGCAGATAGGAGACAAAAAAATTCCAGCAACCAAAACATTCCATTATAGAAGCTAAACAACTTCCATCTGATCTTCCAACATATGAACTTCAACCATCTGCAGTTCCATGCTCTGGATCGATTCCCACAGCTTGGTGATATCTTTGATCTGAACATCGGCTTTCTTTTTAGTGTTGGAGCAAGTCCTTGTACCTGGGCCTGAACTATGAGTTTCCTAAGGAACATTATCCTTATGCCTTGCCTGATCATTGTAGTTACCTTCCAGAAGGGTATACAAAGATTCCAGATTGTCCACATAATTTTTCATACCCATTTTGCTAATAGTAGTAAGTTTTTTGAGAAGAGCCTTGTTGTTGTTAACCTTGTCATTTATTTTTTTCAGCCTGTTACCATGGTGCTAATCTTAGTGTTCATATTGTTAACCTTATCAAACACATCATTCCCTTTCTGGTACATGATTGCATCATTGCACATTTTGTCCATAATTTCCTCCAGCAATGAATTTCTCTCTTCCAGGTTCTTATAATTAGCTTGAATCTTCTTAATATCGTCCTAAATCCATTTATCCATATTATAATTGTTCTCTGCTTTATTTTTGACCATTTGAAGGAAGGAAAGAGTAGCCATCCTTTTGACATTGACCTCTCTCTCACGGAGATCATCATCTAGCTCCTCATGTTCTGGTATGGAGATCCAATACATTTATTGTTTAGTAGTATTTAATGAGAAATTTCACTTCACAATGAGAAATGATTTTTTATTTATAATATCTAGTGAAAATTTGTTGTTAAAACAACCTTTAGTAATAGATTAAAACATACACACATGTGTTCATAAAACTACATTCTGTTGGAAATAATGGAATGGTGTACTGAGTGGGGAGGGGTGAATTAGTACCCTCAAAACTTTTATCAATTAACCTTTATCCTTTTATGATCAATGCATTGTATTACCTTTCATATATGATATTCTATCTTTGTGTATGCAACATCAATTCATAATTTAATAAGGATGTAAAACATTCATAGAAGCATTCATGAAATGTGTAGACACATGACACAATATTTGGTAACGCAGAAAACCCCTGTTAGAAGGTAAAAATTACGGTGGGGATTAAACCCACAAAGCTTCACTATCTGCAAAATTGAAAGGGTTGGTTAAGGCTTACGATTTGATCACTTCTGATGATCTACCCTGTAAGGAGTATTATGTAGAGACTGGTTAAGGTCTGCTGTGTGAAGAGATTTAGCAACACTGTTTAGTGTGCACTCGATTAAGAGATTTACATAAGGATTGTTAAATACACCTTTCTTGAAAGGATTTCTTCTATTTGCTACACTTGTTAGAATGTAGGCAAAAATATTCAGTGGCCAGAGTGTATGCAATCTATAATTGCTAATAACAGATCCATTAAAGATTACAAGTATAATGTATCACCTAATGTGATTGATCAATACCTATGTTGCTCGGTAGCCTTGAATCTAGTTCTTGATAACCTAATTCATCTTTTGTTGTTCTTGCTTGAAACTCTTAGTCTGATCCATAGATGTTCTCCTTGGCTACTATCATCCTCACATCCATTTTGAAAAGAATGATTACACATCTATTTATACAATAGATTGACCTATTTTAGTTTCATGTATTACAAAGATAACTCTATGATCAAAGGTTTACAACTTGACCTTGATCTCCTAGTTTTCATGTTTTCAATTAGATAGACTAATTAAAACAATTACAATTAAAATGCTTGTCCCTCAAGAAAATGGTTTAAATCAAATCAAAATGCTAAATATAAAACATAACTATTTTATCTGACGTGGAAGTCAGATCCACATTTCTTGGGATTGTTGGAAAGTAATCAATTTTGTGTAAATGTGATTTACTTTTTGGTTGTCATTTATGGCAACACATCTGGGTTTTAGACCGATTCCAGAAAAGGTAAGTTTTGGTGATTCAGAAATCGACTAAGTGTAGAAGCAGAGATACAAAAGTGTTTTGGGTGTCGAAGATTGAGATTGATGATTTAGGGAAAGTGAGCTTAGAAGAAGACCATATGGGGTACGTATGAACTCCACCTAAGATTGATTTTATTTTTGTTGAGTCTATGGTAAGTTAGACAAAATTGAAGACAGACAGACTGCAGCAGAACAATGAAACATGTCAGTTTGACAGTAACAAAGATTGAGGGAGTATGGCTTGGACTCTAGATAATCAAAGTTGTATTTTGGTTGTTGATAACCTCCACATTGACTATGAAAGAGCACCGACTATGCATTTAGTGTTTACTATATTAAATGTATTTTGTATTGAAGGCCGACTTAGAAATATTTGTAATATTCATACTAAGAGCCGACTTTGTAAATTTGTGAGATATATATGTAAGATCGTTTTGATAAAGGTTGTGATTTTCATTGTAAGAGAGTTTGTTGGATAGTTGGATGAGTTGTTGAGTGAATAGAAAATTAGGGAATGGTAGAGATCAATGAAGAACTATAAAGGAACTATCTAAGCACTAGTGTTGCTTGTTTTTTTATGACTGAGAACACTTTGTAACCTGAATATATTGTAAGAGTTGTAAGCTTAGTTGGCCCATAACAGGGTGTTGTGAACCTTTAACAGGGTTGTTATTCCTATAACAAGGAAATGTACTATGTAATATTCAACTCCTAACAGGGATATGTCTCCTTACAGGGACATTATACTTTAGTGCATTCTTGTGGGTACCATGCCCACCGGGGTTTTCCCTTGGCTAGGGTTTCCTCGAAAACAAAATATGGTGTTATGAGTATTGTGTCATTTTCTTATGTTCTTTTCTTTACAAAAAGTTTATGGTTGATATTTAAATGGTTGAAGAATTTAATTAAGTATTATAATACCAATTCACTGCCCCCTCAGTATTATCCAATCCTAACAAGGATTTAACTAACTGTCAGTGTTTAGTGCTCGGGCTGCTCTGTTGTCAGTCTGTCGATGTTCCTTTGTTGAACTATCTGTCGGGTTCCTCTGCTTTTCTGCTCTATCAGTTTACACTTCAACATTTTTGGGTTGAACTTGTTGGCAAGTTGACACTCAGGGTGTATATGACTTATTTTGTGTTGTAATTATGGCAACAAAGTCATATGAAGTTTTGACAATAAACTTTGAAGAGCAAAATTGACTAAGTATAGAAAATAGAACAGTACAGAGTTATTCAGTTGATCAAAGCACCAACGCACGTGCGTATGATCAAGTCAGACTATGAGCATTCATACCTAAGCTCTATGATATGATTTTGTGTTTACCCTATACACACATGGTACAGAATGATAGTACAGAGAAGTTACAGAAAGTTCAAGAGCCATTAGCAGTTCAGAAAATAGAGTATGAAGCTGACTTCAGATTTTGGATTAGTGTATAATATTTTGTTTTGTAAAGGCTATGAGCCTATTATAATAATTTTATAATTATGTCTTAAACATTCATGTAAACATGTTTAAGCCAATTTGTTTGGAAGCGTTGTGTATTTTTTTTTTGGTCTGACTAAGGTCTTGTTTTTAGTCACGTCTATTCAGGCATGTATATATACTAGACATACATTTTTGTATTAATTAAGTTGATGAAAAAAAAGGAGAGAAGATATTCATAAGAACAATATAAGGAAATCAATATGAAGTAGAAGTCTTAAAGAGATCCAAGCATCTGTGCATAAATGGACCTAATCAGACAATAGTGTCATTACAACAATTCATCTTTTGATATAGTATATATCAATCACTTGAAGGTTGTAGCCTTCATCTTATTGAACAGTGAGCCAACCACCTTTAACAGGGTTTTTGTAAAGACTCCTAACAAGGTCATTGTACTTGCATTGTAAAGACTTCTCCTAATAGGGCAAAGGAACTTTAACAGGTTCATTAAAATAGTACAATAATTTGTGGGTACTAATTCCCACCAGGGTTTTCCTCTGATCAAGGTTTCCCCATAATCATATCTTGTGTTATGAGTTATTGTTTTATGCTTCAATTGTTATTCATTTGAGTTAAGTTTCAAATTTATGAAATAAAGATAAATAGACAAACACTGATTCACCCCCCCTCTTAGTGTTTCTAACAATTGGTATCAGAGCTCTGGTCCTCTAAAAGAAAGTTTAACCACTTGAGGAGATCATGGATCCAGTAGAAGCAAAACATATGAAAAAAAATCTTGAAGCAGCCCTTGAAGATCTTGACAGATCTAAAAAATAAAATGAAGAACTCAAACTAAAAGTTGATGGCTCTCAAATGCTTATCAAAAAATTAAGGAAAGATCTGAAAGATTTCTCTACCATTGATTTGGGAAAAATGGTCAAAAAGATGAATGAAGAGAACATGTCTTTGAAAGATAAGATTGAATATCTGAATGAACAACTTACAGATAGCCTAAAAACTATTGAAGAAAAGACCAAAGAAAGAAAAAAATTAGATGATGAACTTATGCAAGCAAATATGAAGATCTTAGAATTGGAAAACATCAACAAAAAGATTGAATCTGAATTAACAGAAGCAAAAGAGAAAATTGAGAAATTACACACAAGTTCTGATCTAATTCAATCACAACTTTATGCACAAAAGCTAAAAGGTGATACTAATGGTGTTGGATACAGTGTAGCTCAAATTGAAATCAATTCAATGCAAGAAAGAAAGAAAGAAAGCATAAGATATATCTACAGAAGCAAAGAAAACTGAGAATCTCGCAGAGGCTAAAACAAAACCACCTAAAGATGAACTCAAGAAAGTTAACAGAACTTGTTATGCCTATAACAAGCATGGAAATTTGGAAAGATATTGTAAATAGGTAAGAACTTTCAATGGCTACTGTTATTCCTATAACGAATTTGGTCACAGGGCTATACATTGCAGAACAAGTCAAGGAAATCAGCCACAACAGAATTAAAGAAATCTGAATCAACACAATCAGAGAAATCAACCTCAGAGAAACTATTAGAACATTACATGTTAGATATGTAATTATAATGGACACACAGCCAAGAAATGAAGCATGATAAAAATTATCAATAGACCTCCAATCATTTGTCACTCATGCAACAAAGCAGGACATATCTCAAGGTTTTGCAGGTCAAGAAATCAGAAACAAGAAAATCCTAAAGAATCATTATTTGAAGAATCTGGTGAAGTCAAGTTTGTAAAAGCTACAGAAGATTCAGGTAAAATATGGGTTGAAGTAAAGAAAGATAATGATGAGAACAAGGTAGTAGATGCATCCATAGTGGACACACCTTCTACTTCTGGTTAGATGACCCTCACGGTCTTAGGGGGAGCTATTCTAGCTCTGAACCCCTACGTGGCTGGTATACTCACTTCTGAGTATGCACCTATGGATTCATGTATTTGGTGATGAATTGAAACATTATGCATGGATGCATAGCTTGAACTTGGACAGAAGAAAATATTGAAATTCTCAATGTAAACTGAGTTACAACAACAAGCATTAAATGCAATAAATTTTATATAAGTTAGTAAAGAGATCTCTCATCTTCAATTTTGTATTTGAGATTGAGAATTTAGAGAGAACAAGAGATTTCAGCATTAAAGCATCAACAGATAACCATTGGTTGGTTAGCAAGGTGAATCAAAGTTTAAATAGAACCCTAGTGGACGCGTTGTTTCAAAATCTCTGGAAACCCTACTTAAGCAAGAAGCAAGTAAGTAATGGCTACTCCTACAATATTTGACATCTCTGAGAAGAAGAGATATGTGTTTAAAAAGAATCCATTCAAGTCTATACTAGATGATGTAGAAGGGGCATTATCCAAGACTCTGCTAGGAGTTGTACATGATGAAGGTACATTTGCACCATCAACTACTATTGACTTGGAATCCTCTCCACCATCAGTACCAAGAAAGTTGACCAGAAGAAGGAAGCAAGTTCCCACAGGTCACCCATCCTCAAGGAAAACAAGGAGCAAAGTAAAGAACACTCAAGCCCCTCCTGAGGTAGGATTCAAACCTAGTCTGGTAGTCTTAAGGAACAAAATTGTTAATGAAGGAAGATTAGACTCTACTAACAATGTCTATGACAAGTACCAAGAGATAGATAAATAAGAAATTCATTGTATGATTATCTCTCATATGATCAAGTTTAAAATGTCAGTATTGGAACTCAAGACAGTCATACCAGACAAAGTATGGAACATACTAGACCTATTGAAAAGACAAGAAATAGAGGAAGATATGAGGATTAGAGAAGAAACATTAGACAGCCTTCTCCCTATTTTCCCACATGATGAGAAAGCAATACTATTAGATTTGATAAAACCTCATCTCAGAACCAAAACAAGAACTCTTCATATTATGAACAAAGAATATGAACTGGTTGGTGAAGAGACTCATAAAGCATTTGAGAAAGTATTTTTGGATAGGCACATGTATCCATCAATGACACCTACAACAAAAGTTACTCCAGTCCCTCCCAAATAGGATAAAGAACCAGTGATTCCAAATGCGCCTATGACAGGTCCACAGGATTTAGCACCCACAGTTTCATCACCTTCTAATGCAGCCAAAGATTCAGAAGAAACCATTGTGATCAATGATGTTAAGATATCCATGACAACTTCAGTAATGACATGAACAAATTTGAAAAGGCATTTGTCAACACTGAAGAGACATAGAAGGTATGCACTGATAATACTTCATTATAGAAAGATGAAGCTCCTCCTAAATATTCAACAAATTTGAATAATGAAGAAGACAATCAATCTAATGAACCACTCGTTATGAAGATACCAGTGAAAAGTGAATGTATGGATACTAGTCAAAATGCTATATTTACTCCATCTATTCAACCATCAACTTGATTGATGTCAAGTTTAACCCATGACTCAGCAAGCCTAGATGCATGGGGAGAAGAAGATTTGATCAAGATCAATGTCTTAGCCATGGACAAAGCCAAAGAGAAACAAGTTATGAGAAACCCTCTCTTTTTGGAGTCAGTGGACATTTTGAATGACTTAGTGCCAGCAGATAAGAAAGTGGCTAAAATTCAGTCAGTTGATGATATCGATAACATCCTAACAAGCTTCAAAACACACTTCACAAATTTAGTATACTCAGCTACTAGAACTGTAGAGGAAAAGTACAAAAAGGAAAGATTAGATGAATTGGTAAAGAACTTCTCTTTAGATCTCAATTCATTGAAGATTGGTCAGAAAATTCTAAAAGAGTTAACATTAAAAGGCAAGAAAGTAATAGCAAATTGCATGGACAGAGGCAAACTCACTTCTGAGCACATCAAGAAGATTAAGGAGGAAAATATCTTGGTTGATAACATAAGGCAATTAGTTGAAACATCATCCCAATACATTAATATCTGCAACAATATCTATCAAGGACAGATAGACAAGATTGAAAAACTTGAGATGGAGATCAACAAGATAAGGATCAGGTAGACCCAACTGAGGAATGCACTTGCACCCTCCTTAGCTATTTTGAATGAGAACATCAAACAAATATATGCAACCATTGCCACATATGATCAAGGACCCTGCATGGATCTGACAAAGATGGAGAATCTTACATATGCACTATGCACCCATCTTCAGACTATTGATGTGTTGAAGGCATTCTGGCAGCAAGAGATCAAGAATCTTCAGATTGCTTATCCAGATGTGTACTTGGAGTAAGTACCTAGAGACTTACATATTTTGACACCTTTCTCATTAATTTCAAAGGGGGAGTAATGTATGTATATAAGGAGTATGTTATATAGACAAAGTTAAAATATACAGTTTTTGTTGTTAAGTCAAATTTTAAGTAACTTGGCTACACTCCTTTGTTGCCATTAATGAAAAAGGGGGAGATTGTTGTCAAGTTGACACTTAGGGTGTATATGACTTATTTTGTGTTGTCATTATGGAAACAAATTCATATGAAGTTTTGACAATAAACTTTGAAGAGAAAAATTGACTAAGAATAGAAAACAGAACAGTATAGAGTTATTCAGTTGATCAGAGAACCAACGCACGTGCGTATGATCAAGTTAGACAATGCGTGTTCATACCTAAGCTCTATGATTTTTTTTTTTGTGTTTACCCTATACATGTATGGTTTGGAATGATAGTACAAAGAAGTTACAGGAAGTTCAAGAGCCACTAGCAGTTCAGAAAATAGAGTATGAAGCCGACTTCAGATTTTGGATTAGCGTATAATATTTTGTTTTGTAAAGGCTATGCACCTATTATAATAAGTTTATAATTATGTCTTAAACATTCATGTAAACATGCTTAAGACAATTTGTTTGGAAGGGTTGTGTATGTTTTTTTTGGCCAACTAAGGTCTTGTTTTTAGTCGCGTCTATTCAGGCATGTATATATACTAAACACGCATTTTTGTATTAATTAAGTCAATGAAAAGAAGCACAGAAGATATTCAGAAGAACAATATAAGGAAATAAATATGAAGTAGAAGTATTAAAGAGATCCAAGCTTCTGTGCATCAATGGAATTGATCAGACAACAGTGTCATTACAACAATTCATCTTTTGATATAGTATATATCAATCACCTGAAGGTTGTAGCCTTCATCTTATTGAGCAGTGAGCTCTGGAAGTGAGCCAACCACCTTTAACATGGTTTTTTTAAAGACTCCTAATAGGGTCATTGTACTTGTATTGTAAATATTTCTCCTAATAGGGAAAAGGAACTTTAACAGGTTCATTAAACTAGTACAATCATTTGTGGGTACTAATTCCCACCGGGGTTTTCCTCGTATCAAGGTTTCCCCGTAATCATATCTTGTGTTATGAGTTATTGTTTTATGCTTCAATTTTTATTCATTTTATTTAAGTTTCAAATTGCTGAAATAAATATAAATAGACAAACACTGATTCACCCCCCCCTCTCAGTGTTTCTAACAGAACTATGTAAATTGCATCGGGTTTCTCTTGTGATCTGTCTTGTTGGGTTTCTTTGCTCTTAACACTTTCGGTGACCTTTGTTATCTATAATTTCGGTTTGTACTGAAAGTTTGTCTTTTGATGATGGTTCAAAAAATGTTTTCCTTTTGCATATACTAATGGAAAAAATAATGTCTTCAATCTCCTCCTTTGACATTAGTATCAAAAACTTATATGTGCAAAATACTAAACTTTGTAGTATGTACACCATGTGTTTGCCTTGTCATTTATGACTCCCCCTATGTATATGCCGTATAGTATATGTATATACATGTATACTTACCTTTATGCTATACTCCCTTTTCACCTTATCTTCATATCATTTTCCCTTTTTGTATTATATCATTTTTCCCCTTTTTACTACTGTACAGATCATTATCCCCTTTTGTATTATATCATTCTTCCCCTTTTTACTACTGTACATATCATTTTCCCCTTGTGATATATGTATTGTACATATCATTTTCCCCCTTTTTGATAGTAAGGGAAAAGGTGTATACTTACAACTTATCAAAAATATGGGAATATGAATTCTTCATGTCTTCCATCAGTTTCTCCCATTTCTCCTTTAGTTGTTCAAGGGCCATTTTCTCTAGTGTCATTCGGGCATGCATATCATAGATGTTGTCTGCTACAAAAAAATCTAGGGTGGAAATTAACTTTCTTTCCAAAGTCATGTGTTATTGCAGAAGTGTAAGATTTGGTAATAGCAGATCCTGTAGCTTGGTAACCTCATCTCTAAAAAAAATTTCTGCCTCTATAATTTCCTGTCTCAACCTTTTGGATTTTATAATATTTTCCAAATGCATTTTGATTGCATTGTCATCTGTGGTTAGACTTGTGCACTTGTGTTTAGATTAGAATCTATTTGTGCAATCTTATCACTATTTTCCTTAGTGATTTTCTATAAAGTGCACAACTTTTGTATTAAGGAAATAGATTCAGAAATTATTGGATCTAATTCATCTACAAGTTCTGAGAGATTTACCTTGTTCACTACCACTTCTTGGCTGATCTTTTATGTCAATTTGTATTGATATTTTTGTTTTGCTCATTCTTCCATAGCTTTCTCTGCATCCACATTCTGAGATGTGATGGCCTCGGTTAGAATAACAAGTTGATCCAGATTGGGGGCATTTTGATCAAAATTTATGTCAGGAACTATCTATGTCAATATATCCCTTTTAGTTTCTAACACTAGGGATTCTTTGTGCTCTTTCCTTAGCATTTCTTGCATAGATTTCCCTTGACATATTTATCCATACTTTTGAGACATTCAAAATCCAATGTAGAAGGGTCAAATTTTGGTGTCTCAATGATTTCATCCAGTGTTACCTTCAGCTTGGACTTCTTTGTCTTCTTCTACTTATTGGATGCTGAGTGGGAAGCACTTGAATGAACTACCAAAGCAAGATCCTTTGCTTTGTCATATGTGCTAGATGAAGGCTTCAGTGGTGTTGTACCTTTTTCTTGTTGCTCAGGGTTTGCCTTTTGGTTGTGTGTGGACATCTCCACATCAACCTTCGGTGTATCTGCAACATCTCCTTCTATATTCTTAGGAGTATCATCTTATTTCTTCTCTTCTTCACCTTTTTCTTTCTACCCTTCATCGGTTTCTTGTTGTGCTCCATCAATGACATTGTGGTCATCAGTTGTATCTTTATGCTTGTCTTGAGATTTGTTCTGCTCATTAGATGTATCTTTCTGTTCTTCATTACCCTTATCATCGGGTATGCTTGCATTAGGCTCAGGTGAGTTTTCCTTTTATGAGATTATGTTCATAGCTTGTATTAACAGTGGCATTTGACCTAGTATATTCTCTTGTCCAATATATGTATTTGTGTCCTGCTTGTCAGTTTGGGCTGGGACAACAGTGACATCTTCATCTTTTTGTACCTCATCTGCAAGGTCTCATCTAGTAATATCAATGATGCTATTATCGGGCCATGTTACATATGTAGTGTCCATATCCTTCTTACCTATTGTGTTCAATGATACTTCATTTACATCCTCATCATCAGTTATAGTGATGTTCTTTGGGCTCAGTTTATCCTAATCTTCCGCATTGAGTGGCTTGTCGGTAAGAGTTTCTTGTGGCTCGAGACTTGAATCCCTTTTTGATACATTAAGTATCTTTCTCCATTTATCCTCACTTTTTTCTATCAAGTTCAATTATATGTCCCTTTAGCACCTCATAGGCTCTTAGCTTTTGGGAGAACCTGTTGGAATGTTTCTCCATCATTTCTTGAATCTCTTCCATCTTAGATTCAGGTAGCATGACTGAAACTAGGGCTCTTTCCCTTATTTGTTTTTCTTCCTCTAGAGAATATGTCCACCTAGCCAAAAATCTATCCATAAGTTCTTTTGGCATTTTATCTTCAAATTGAATTGGTATATATTTAAATATACTCTTCATTGTGATGATGCCTTCTTCCAACTTATTCTAGTCCTCGGGGTCCAGAGTTAGCCATTTTCTAATCTTGGGGTCACTTATTGATCATGACTTGATCATTGATGCACATACCTCATCAATTGTGGTAGGCATCTTATTCTTAACAAGTTTTTCATCTTGTTTAGTGTCTTCTAAATCTTCTTTGGTTCTGATTATCCTTCTTCTTTTTGTCAGACCCTTTTTCCCTATTTGAGGCTTCCTTTTATAGGTCCTAACTTGACCTTTCTTTATTGGTGAAGGACTTGCATCCTTTTATATCTGACTTCTGGTCTTGGATACATCAGTAGTCCTAGGCTTCTTTAGTGGTGGTGCATCAGACTCTATGGATTCTGAGTCACTCACCTTCTCAGCTTCACCGATGGGTGACTGATCCTCAGTTTCTTTTGTCTGTTCTTTTTCCTCTTCAGTTACCAGAAATTTTTTCTTCAAAGTCTTTACCATTTTATCTTTCTTTCTATCAATATTTTTCACAACTAATCTTGTTTTAATCCTTTCTTTGTCTTCCTCATAAGTTCCAAACTTAGGTTGTGACTTTTCCATTGGTTCATTGATCAATGCTTCAATGGCATTGGTTGCTTGATCTATGTTAACCTCATATTCAAGTGGTGCTAGCCATGTTGTTTGCAGGACAAATGGCTTGATATAGGTGTAATCAGTGTCCACCATAAAACAAATTTCAATCTTGTACTTTTCTACCAGTTGTTCTAGTATCCTCACTCTCTTCTGCATTCTTTCTTTGAATCCAACAAATTATTCATCCATGACTAATTCAAAATTGTCTCCTAGTGATTTGATGAACTCACTAATCTATGTGGTCATTGGTCGGGTAGTGTCCCATTTGACATTGTTGATAGATGGGAAGGATTCTTGAAAATATAAAAAATATGCACATAATGAGTGAACCAAACTTACATGAGTTAGACTTTGCATTCCTGATTGTCTTCATGTTCTCATCTAATTTCCTTAGTAGAAGTTCTGACAGATCTAACTGCAGTCCCTTCTTGACAATTTTGTGTGTTGTATCCATTGCTTTGGATGCAATACTGTTCATCCTACTAGCCTGAAAGAATTTGTATCCTAAGACACATGCTCCAAATTTCATTTCATCATCATTGATGGTGGATACCTTTAATCCTCTTCCATCCTATGTTTCTCCTATGTTCTTTTCAATGTCAGCTCGAGGAGGGTGTTTCAATGCTTTTACTTTATCAGTTATTGGATAACCGGTTATCAGTTTTGGCTCATCCAACCATATCTTCCGGTCATGTACTCTTCTCAGTACTAACCAAATCCATTCGGTCTTGAATTCCTTTAGGAATAGTAGGGCATGTGTAAGCCCTTGCACTTCAATGTGCTTATGTTCCTCTTTGATTGTTCCATCATCATTGCAAAGAATTTTGTAAGCTTGCTCAACTTCTAGGTCTCCTATTTCTGTAATCTTGCAGTGTATATACGCTTGCACATCCTCAACAAGAAAAACCCTACCTGGTATATTGGAGAATGCACCAACATTTTCAGGTTGTGAAGAAACCTCAGGAAAGATCTTGTAATGAGGTTCTTCACAAGTGGAATTCTTGATTAGATTGACCTTTTTCTTCTTTTCATTCTTGATCTTGGAGGTTCTTGAAGTAGTTTCCATCATTTTAGAAATTAGGGATTTTCCCCATAAAATAAATCAGAGTTCTTGGCGAATGTTGTTACTTACTTCAACCTTCTGTAACTGTTGGGAATCTTTCTGAGTGCTATGAACAAGGTTGAAGTTGTTCTATAATCTGGTCGCTTTGTATTCTGGTTTTGCTCTGCTTCTTTGCTCAATTTTTTTTGTGAACAAATGAGCTCTTCCATCAACTGTTTATAGACTTTTACCCTAAGTTATGTCATAAATGGTCAGCCACTTCTCGGTGTTTGAAGATGGAGTCGTCGGGTAGCATACACACTTCATTCTCAATGAGAACACGATGCTTTGGGACAGGTGTCAACTCATTTGACTGTTTACCAACGGATCTTGGTATATGGAAAAGATAACATTATCTTTTTACATGATTACCGATGGATCTCAGTTTGCACTAGTAACTCACCTTTTATGTGTTAATCAACGATTCTCGGTAAGTGTAGACAACTTATCTTTGCATGTATACCGATGAATTTTAGTATGCATTAACCGATGAGATTGAATTCATATAATTTTAACAAGTAATACCATAGTGCATATTTAATCATGCTAATTTGGCATTTCATCAATGTATAATGGAACTGATGAAAAATATAACTTGGTATAATGCAGTTCCATACTTACTTGTTCAGCTTAGGTGGGGGTGGTGATGTCACCAAATCCATTGGATAAGGTTTCACCAATTGCATTACTCGGTCCAGCTTCATTAGTGTTTGTAGATTTCCTCCACATTTTGTTTCTCATCTTCCGGATGTCTTCAATGGTGTTTCCATTGGCAAAGGTGTTGGTCTCTGTCACTTAGTCTCTACAGTATTTTCTCAGATGACCAACTTTATGAAAGTGTAGACATGTCATTACGGGGTTATTCCAGCTCCTAGACTTTCTCATCCATTGTCTCATGCAATTTTCAGCTATGTGACCAAATCTTCCACATGCTATGCAGTTTTCCCATGTGTTGTAATCCCAAACATATGAGTTATCGACTCTTTTCAGTTGATGAGAAGTTTCATTTTCTTTAGGCTTCCATGCTTTCTTTTTCTTCTTACATTCAAGAGATGTGTGCCCATCATTTTGCAAGTAGGACAATATTTGTCCATGTAGGTTTCCTTCTTTGGTTGTTTCACCTCATATTTACATTCATATGCTTTATGTCCTTTCTTGTTACATTTATAACAATTTCCTCTGAATGAAGGTGTGGATTTAGGAATACCTTTCATTTTGCTCCTACATACATTTGATGTGTGGCCTAGTTTTCCACAGTGATTGCATGACTGCCTTCTTGATCTTGGATTTGTGTATACATTCTTTGGATCAACTTGGAGTGGCGATTCTTTATTTTTGGTATATCCTAGTCTGGTATTGTTGTTGACTCTTCTTTGTCCATCCAGAAAATCATCCATCCTTTTGGTGCTTTCTTAAGCTCTCTTGATCATGTCATTATGTTGTTGCTGAATTCTCACTTCATGCTTCAGTTTCTCATTTTATTCTCTTAGCTCACCGATAGCTTCTATCATTTCAATGAGTTCTATGTTCATTCTGTTTGTATCCTGACTCATAAGAATAATCTGATTTGTGATCTCATGATGATGTTCTGTAAGTCTTTGTATTTCTAACTCAGTCTCTTGTATCTTTTCAGTAATCTTCCTTCTATCATCAATAGCTAGTGTTCTTTCTTTTTTTAGCTTGTATAGCATTGTTCATGACATCAATCATTCTTACCATCTGTGTCTCTTGACCGATTTGTAGAGATTTCACTTGTCCATCGAGATGTTGATTGATTTTATTTAGACTTGTGATGCTTTCTTCAGATGTGTCTGATGCTTTGCTAGATGCAGATTGTGATGACTCAAATAGATTAGGTATCTCTTCTTCGTGATAGTATGTTTCATTACAGTGAGATGCCATAATATTTATTTCATCTAGTAACTGTCTCATCTTAATTCTAGCTTCTTTATATTGTTCATAGAAGATCTGTATCTCTAATTTATGATTCTCAATATTCTTGTCTAGCTTGTACCTTTCCATTGTATGTTCTTTTCTCTTAAGTCTTTAAACTTTTCCAATTAAGAGATCTAGCTCTGATACCAATTGTTGGAAATAGTGGAATGGTGTACTTACAGGGGAGGGGTGAATTAGTAACCTCAAAATTTTTATCAATTAACCTTTATCCTTTTATGATCAATGCATTCTATTACCATTCATATCTGCTATTCTATCTTTGTGTATGTAACATCAATTCATAATTTAATAAGCATGTAAAACACTAATATAAGCATTCATGAAATGTATAGACACATGACACAATATTTGGTAACGCAGAAAACCCCTGGTAGAAGGTAAAAACTACGGTGGGGACGAAACCCACAAAGCTTCACTATCTGCAGAATGGAAGGGGCCGGTTAAGGCTTACAATTTGATCACTTCTGATGATCTACCCTATTAGGAGTATTATGTAGAGAATGGTTAAGGTCTACTCTATTAAGAGCTTTAGCAACACTATTTAGTGTGCACTTGGTTAAGAGATTTACATAAGGATTGTTAAATCGACCTTTCTTGAAAGGATTTCTTCTATTTTCTACACTTGTTAGAATCTAGATAAAAAATATTCAGTGACTTGAGTGTATGCAATCTATAATTTCTGATAATAGATCCATTAAAGATTACAAGTATAATGTATCACCTAATGTGATTGATCAATACCTCTGTTGCTCGATAGCCTTGAATATGGTTCTTGATAACCTAATTCATCTTTTGTTGTTCTTTCTTGAAACTCTTAGTTTGATCCATAGATGTGCTCCTTGGCTACTATCATCCTCACATCCATTTTGAAAAGAATGATTACACATCTATTTATACAATAGATTGAACTATTTTAGTTCCACGTATTACAAAGATAAATCTATGATCAAAGGTTTACAACTTGACCTTGATCTCCTAGTTTGCATGTTTTCAATCAGTTAGATTGATTAAAACAATTACAATTACAATGCTTGTCCCTCAAGAAAATGGTTTTAAATCAAATCAAAATGCTAAATATAAAACATAACTCTTTTATCTAACGTGGAAGTCAGATCCACATTTCTTAGGATTTAACTAACTTTTGGTGTCTGATGCTCGGGCTGCTCTGTTGTCAGTCGTTTGGTGTTCCTTTATTGAACCATCCGTTTGGTTCCTCTATTTTTTTGCTCTATCGGTTTACACTTCAACATTTTTGGGTTGAACTATGTAAACTATGTCGGGTTTCTTTTGTGATCTGTCTTGTCGGGTTTCCTTGCTCTTAACACTTTCGGTGACCTTTATTATCTGTACTTTTGGTTTGTACTAAAAGTTTGTCTTTTGGTGATGGTTGAAAAATTTATTTCCCTTTGCATATACTAATGACAAAAATAATGTCTTCACATTCATGTTTGACAACTTATTTTGTAATGAAGTTGTGACATGAGACCAAGAATATCCTAGTTACATATGGGTAAAAGTACGAAGATGTGTCACACTTTAGGACAACTTATCAACACAACTAAATTTAAGTATTTCTAACTAAAAATTAGTTTTGGTCAAACATATGATCTAGTTAGATTCATTCTAGCTAAGTTAGCCATGTGTCTAAACTTTTCTGATTGGAAGTGCCTATTGAATGCATATTTTAGACAAGTTTGGGCTCAATTACCAAAAAAATAAAATTATTTTAGAAAAGTGATGTTTCAACAAGTCCTACTCCTTTTATTGATATTTTTAAAAAATATAAAAATGCCCTTTTGTAGATCTATAGGTGAACTTTTCTAAAAATATATCCTTTCAATAATTTAATCACTTTTTATATTTTATATTTATTTTTTATTGAAAGCAATCATCATCACAAAAATGTATGGTTGATTATCTTGTCAAGTGAAAATAGTAATATTTATTTAAAAAATTTAGAAAAATATGTAGTCGAGGAAAGAATCTATATCAAGATGATATAATTTGTTTCTATTTTGGATGAATAGTTAAGAGAAAATGTGATGTCGAATGGAAAGAGATATATTTCAGTATACACAAATTTTTAATTTTATGTTTAAATATACATTTATAAATATAGTGAAAATATATATTCATGCACTGAAGTTTCAAGTTATCTATACACAAAAAATTGAATAAAAAAAGAAAAAATACTATATAAAGTTTGACGAACGATGTAACTCTGATTTCAACATTTTATCAACAACTAAATATTTATTTTTTAATTTATTAGAAACTATATTTCTATAATTTTTTAAACATAAAATACATTAAAAATTAAATATTTCATTAGATTACACCAATTAAAAATTCTCAAAATATATCCCACTTTTTATTGATGCAATTTAAAAACTTGAACCAGTGTTGACCATTTCCTGTATAAAAGTGTGACATGGATTTGTACTTTTATCCATATCCGAGTTCCTAAATCGTGGTAAGTAGTGACAATGAAAAAAATAACTTTGGGCCTCCCAGACATAAATTATCAAAATTGCCTTGGGTTTCTCTAGCATTATCTTTTTCCACCCCTTAAAAAAAGTTGTTGTAGGAACATCTTCCAAAGGCAACATGAGAGAACTATGTGAAAGAAAATATGAATTCACCCCTCATTTTGGCTTATCATCGAGGCCTTCTTCAGAGCCAAAACCTCTAATTACAGACATATTCTTGTTGATTTATGGTCTGTATAATTAATGGGTATCACAGAAATAATGCAATATGAAAAATATTAATGTAGCAGAAAATAGCGCACTAGAATGAATTTATAGCTAATTGCAAAGGCTCGTAGGTGAGTTAAAACCTCATTTCAATGAACATTAACTTCATTTCACATATGATTGTGCATAAATATTTCTTTCAAAATTATAAATATATAAGCTTCTTGATAGATAGATTTCTTAATGTTGCGAATTCCATTTTTGGTTTGGCGTGAAGTAGGAGGGATTCAAAATAGGATGTGTTTATCTAATGTTGAATGCGTTCATTGGCTATATGGAGCCTTATACTGTGGCTCGGTTCTAGGCAATAATAAAAAAACCTTGACGTATTTCCCATTGTTTGATAGATTAAGAGAGCTTGCAAAGGCTATATATTCCTTGGCCACGATGTTGGAATCAAGGGTATATTGATAACCCATCATGTAATTGTCCATGGATGCCTCACATTGTAAAGGAATCATTTTCTAGTTGTGCATATTTGGCCAATTTATAATAGAAGATGGATGTCCATCTAATGCAGGATTATCCTTGGGTTGTTGGAAATCTTGCATCACCCAAAAATATTTCCCTTTTGTTTATTTATTGTTCTATTCCAGTTGGGTAATTTCTGTGTTTAGGTAGCGAACGATCCATTTGGCTCATCTTCTTATGTGATCTTGTTGGTATGTTCTAGACATCATGGTGAACCTTTGTCTAGCTTCTCATCATGTTTCATTCTTTCTTTGGGAAGATATCCTAAGATTCATCTATTTCTATATTGTTCTTCCTATTCTAACGACCAAGTTGGTATGATTTAGCTATCTGTGGCATTTCACAATCGACGATGCTAATTGGAATATTGTTTGATGATCTTATGCTCTTGGCCGACATCCTTGTGTGATCACTCTTCATTCCATATATATTTGGAAGTGTTCTTATGGATTTAGGTCCTAACCTATATGTTGTAATACATTTTCTTCTTCTTAGAGAATATGATCTTTTATGGCCAAATTATGGCTTGCGATCTTGTATATATTTATATTCTTGGGTCCTTAATTAGTAAAGTCGACATGATAGAGTAGTTCAATAGCTTAGCATCCAGTATGGATCTGGATTTCTAATTGTAAGCAGTCATGTATAATGTAAATCTTTGATTCTGGATAATAAGAAGGCCTACGAGGCATGTTACTTGTTTATGATTGAGTTCTTAATGATCTAGTGTTGGTTGTTTCTATCATGTTGACTCTTGCTGCATGGTTGGACCATCTCCATTGGGGAAATTCTGACTCTGACCACATTAGATGGTATCAGAGTGAGGTTTGTTCCTGTAGATTATGTTCCTGAGCTTGCAAAGCCCTAGTGTTGTTTGTTACGAGGTGGCAGATTGAAGATCTAACTCGCAATTGCAAAAGGCTTGCACAAGGGAATCACTGAGGAGACTGTTGTTGTTGTTTGGACTATTAGAGGCAGGCTGCAAGTGTGTCTGATACATTTTTGAGTGAGAGGAAATTATCACCTTGTAATTAGATCGCCGAAGATGAGACAGTTCCAGTAGAGGATTGGAAGATGCCGCCTAGAAGGATGAACCCTATAAGGCTAGAAAAAATGATGGAGGACTTTCAAAATGAGATTAGGACTGAGATTGGAAATGTTTTGATTGGATTGTGAAGGAATCTTGAGACTGAAGAGGAATATGAAGAAGTTTTTGAAGACCTTGAGACTATAGATGTTGAGATCCCTGCATATGAAGAAAGATTATTAAGGGCTATGGCACAAGTAAGTAAAATTCATAGGATGAATGTTTCTACTTTCACTAGTTCTTTACATCCTGAGGATTTAATAGATTAGATTCGAGAACTAGAAGATTACTTTGAGCTAGAAGATATTAGAGATCCATAGAGGGTTAGGGTAGCACAAACTAAGTTGAAGGTCCATGCTTCCTTATGGTGGAAATAATTGTAGAAGGATAGAGAAGAACATGGTGAACATAAAATCACTAGATGGTGGGTGATGGTTACTAGATTAAAAGCTAAATTCATCCCCGAGGATTATGAATTATATTTGTTCAAGAAGTTGTAGAAATTGAAGTAGAAAGACATGAGTGTGAAAGAATAAATTGAAGAATTCTATAAGATGACTATTAGATCTGGGCAATTAGATCTGGGCACCGAGAAACATACAAGGAGAAGGTGGATAGGTATGTTAATGGTCTGAGATTTAATATTCAAGATTATTTGAGTATGTTGAGGATTAATTCAATTGAGGATCCTTATATGTATGTGTTGAGGGAAAAAGATAAGTTGAAGAGAAGACAAAGTAACCCTAGAGGAAGGAAGAAACAAGCTAGAAATAATGGAAAGGAGAAGCAAACCATTGAAGCTGAACATGATCAGAGAGAACCTAGAAGAGGGAATGGTAGCAATGAGTTTAAAGGTACTTGTTTCAAATGTGGTGGCATAGGACACAACTTTTCAATGTTCTGAAGGATCTAGTAAGAACTTGAGTAAGAATAATTTAGTGGCACATGAGGAACAAACTACTAATGGACTTGAGGAAAATATGGAAGAACCTAAGATAGGAACATCTCTTATGCTTACGAGAGTCATGTTGAGTAAGAAGGAAGCTGAACCTATACAAAGGAGAAATTTGCTTAGGAATGTTGTAAATCAGGAGGTAAATGTTGTAAGTTTGTTATGGACTATGGTAGTACTGATAATTTGGTCTCAGAAGAGATGGTACAAATGCTTGGATTAAAGAGGCTTAAGTATCCTTGTCCTTATGGGATAAGTTGGTTTTTAGATGAACACATGGTGGAGGTGAAAGAACAATGTTTGGACAATTTTAACATTGGACCTTACAAGGATGAGGTGTTATGAGATGTGGTGTTTATGAGTGCTTGTTATGTTCTATTGGGAAGACCTTGGCAATTAGATAGGGGAGCTATTCATGATTGCATAAGAAACTTGGTCACAATAGAGAAGGATGAACAAAATTTTACTGTAGTTCCTTTGAAGGAAGAAGAAGGAAGAAGTGCAAGAAATCTGAGCATGGTGAAGAGTTACTATTAAGAGAAGCATATTACAGAGGTTAGTGTGGATCAGAAGAAGGATCTTGAAGGCAGATTTGATGAGGGCAAGTTGGAATTAGATTGTAAGAAGAGTAGAGTGAAGCAATAAAGGACCTTGGTTTCTAATTAGATGAAGGCTTGTAGGGGAGGTAATTCAATTGTGTGAAGGAAAAAGGAAGTGGTTAGAGTTCTTATGCTAATGAGAGATATGTCAGATTTAGTGCAAAGTAGAGTAGGTTGATGGATCCGAAAGAGGATAGGATAAAGGTACAAAGACAAGGATTTGCTGATAAAGAAGATATTTGGATAAAAAATGAGCATGAGATTTATGTCCCATGACTTGTTGAATTTTCATAAGTTTTCTTATGGAACATTTTATTTTCACGTGGGGTGTCTGATGCAGGAGCATCCTTGGGTCGTTGGAAATCTTGAATCACCAAAAAATATTTCCCTTTTGTTTATTTGTTGTTTTGTTCTAGTTGAGCAGTTTCTGTGTTTTAGGTAGCGATCAGTCCAGTTGGCTTGTTTTCTTATGTGATACTGTTGATGTGTTCTATATATCATGGTGAACCTTTGTCTAGATTTGCATCATGTTTCATTCTTTCTTGGGTAAGATATCCTAAGATTGGTTCATTCCTATATTGTTCTTCCTGTTCTAATGGTCATTTTGGTATGATTTGGCTTGCGATGGCATTTCACGATCAATGATGGTAATTGACACATTATTTCGATGAGCTTATGCTCGTGGCTGACCTTCTTGTGTGATTGTGCTTCATTCCATATCTATTTGGAGGTGTTCTTATGGATTTAGGTCTTGAACTATATGTTGTAATACATTTTCTTCATCTTGGAGAATATGATCTTTTATGGACGACTTGTGGCTTGCGATCTTGTATATATTTGTAGTCTTTGGTCCTTAGTTAGTAGTAGTTGAGAGGATAGAGTAGTTTAGTAGATTATCATCCAGTATGGATCTGAATTTCTGATTGTAAGAAGACATGTATGCTTGGAATGTAATTTAGGCATGTATGATGTAAATATTTGATTCTAGATAATAAGAAGCCCTGCGAGGCATGTTGTTTGTTCATTATTGAGTTCTTAATGATCTGGTGTTGGTTGTTTCCATTGTGTTGACTCTTGCTGCATAGTTTGACCATCTCCATTGGGGAAAATTTGACTGTGACTACATCACTATCCAAAAAAATGTATGACAAATTTTGTTAATACCCGAATTATGTAGAGTATAAACAAGGCTTACAAAGTATTTGAAAAATGCCTCAAATTGACATACACACCCAAAATAGAGGCATAAACAATGCACAAGAGTTGTTAAACAAAATATATAAAAAAATATTGTCTCGTACAATAATCCTATCCTAGATTCTTACTCACAAGCCAACCAATGTGATTACAATAAATTTTTTAGCATCCATCGGTAATAGGAAAATTGAAACAAGACCCAAAAAATAACAACCCAAAGACTGAAAATATCATGGAACTTGCAAGCACCTTTTGTCACATGGAAACCTAATTAAGCAACTACATTTACTACCTTCAACATATTCTAATGAATGTGTGTGGTAAGTCCCTTCACATGTGCATTATTCTTCAGTCATTCATATGACTCTATTGATTCTTATTTATTGTTCTGCACATGGTTGATGGAGACCATAACTTCCAAAAAGTTTCAAAGCTAACTTTTATATCCCAAGCTAGACCCATCACATACAATGAAAATAAAATGTTTTAAACTACAACACAATCCACTACAGTTTGTAAGGAATGACATCCTACAGGAACAAGAACATCTCTCAAAGTATAAACAAAAGTAGGAAGAGGGGTTTAAAATGCATGATAATAAATGTGTTTATGACGAGCCTATAGTTGAATACAATGGGAAACACAAAACAACCCATGTAAAGATAACATGGATATCCATAGAGAAATAATGCAATTTTATTATGTATTATAGAAGATAAATGGAAGGATACCAAAATTCATACTTGGATTTGGAAAATAAAATTAGAGGAAGAGATTTAAAGGGGATCAAAAATCCAACAAAATCCACCAATGCTAAACACCCCTAGTCAAAAAAAAATTCCCAAAAATAAAATCCAATGAATTCCCCCTCCCCCACTTGCAAGAGCCAACCCATCTAATGAACCGTGGGGAATTCCTATTGACGTTCCCCCCAAATCATGAAAATGGGAAGCATGCCCTCATTGCCAGTAACACATGCACAAGATAAATTCCATCTTTTGCAGTGGACAGTGTTCAAATTATTAAACCATCCCCAAGTGAAAAGGGAGAGATATCTTTTTATTGCCTAATTGTCACAAAAGTGTTCTCTCTTTTGAAGGAGTTGTATCGTTAGTTGAAATTGATATACTCTAAGTGTTTTTCCACTTCCTAAATTTTTTCCTTCTTCTCTCCACATCCCCTCCTTCCACTGCCGCATTTCCCATAATTTGGTGCAATGAGGGGGAGGTGGAGAAATTCTTGTTATTAAAGTATTTGGTTAAATTCATTTACACAGTAGCTTAAAAAAAGAGTTGTGTTTGTTGAACTTACAATTTGACTAAAATATATTAAAGAAGAATTCAATTCAAAACTAAAATAATTTCAATTAAATTAGAAACTAGAATATTTAATTAAATAATTTGATTATATGGGTCATGCCATCTTGCCCCCCTTAAAACATGCATCATCCTCGATGCTTCATCAAAGTTTAACATCTTACATTAGCAGGATCAATAAGAGGCAGAATAGATTTCCTAGTATTATTCTTTCAAGTAATTGCTATCTATCTCTCATTAACAAATATTAAAGATAATATGACATGTAGAATCATCATTAACAGTTCTTACTAAAATTTACATCTAGCATGGTAACAATTCTTAATGCATTCTATCCATCATTTTGTAAACATTTTAGAAAGAAGTAACACACATATTCATCAAAATTAATTTTCAAAGGGAGTATAACTACATGTTTAAAGAAAGCACAAGATACAACAAGCATGTACAAGCATCAAGTAGTCATCTCACAGACAAGTTCTAAGTGAGTGTGTGAATTCCATTACTACCATTTAGTTTTATAAGGTTAGGCTACCTCTCTTCAACAATATTCCCCTTTCTTTGGATGTGTCATTCCATCTGTTACCTTCATAGGAGAAACACAAAAGCATCAGTTCATGTCATTATCATAATCAAAATAAATATCTAACATTCCCTTATCTCAATGTTTTCATAAATAATTATGCATAATACCTTAAAATCACAACAGAGAACACACATACCTATGCTTACTTTACCATACCTTGGCATTGTATTGAATTGATCACGTTATTGGATACTTCATATCAAATTCCTTTCATACTCACATATATACACTCACAATATTTTAATCTCAATCACAATATTAATACTTCACAGAAGAAAATTTTCAATGTTTAGTGATCAAGAGTAAAGATAATCATTTGTAGATTGCAATTTTCCAACTAAATTTTAGCTTCAGATCACTACTTGGTTATAAGTAATCAAGAGAAAATAAATCATTCATACATACCATCTAATATGTTATTCCCACTAAGTAAACAAATCATCCATGCATAATCACAATTCACCTGTAAAGGTTAGTGGATCCATTTTTCTATTCATGTGACATAGGCCATCATGTCATCTTGTCACCACATCTCAAAATAAATATTAACTCAACTCATCATATTAAATAATTTTCCATCTCTACATAAATGTAAAACAACAATGTTACATCTTTAAGATAAATAAACATTCATAATTTCATCTATTACGACACATCTATGACCTTCTCTCCATGTATTCATCAATGGTAGGTATAAAATGAATATATTTAAAAAATATATTTGATTGCCCTTAACTTGTATTTAAAAATATTAAAACATGGTTTATGCACTTTTCTGCCCAACCGCAATGTCTTACACTTCCTTGGGATTCCACCTACTCACATAACACCCAACCCTGCAATGCCTAGCAACCTAGAGAAATACAAAAAGGCAGGGGTATCTCGGTGCAACATGATGTACTTGCATGCAATACCTACCATGAATATGAAATGCCTAACAATCAGGATATGGAAGAGGGTTGTTCCTAGAGAATTATTATTATTTCAATAATTCTTGCTAGGTTGTGTTCATCCTTTCCTATGAACCAATCGCTTTGGCCAAAGCCTATAATATAATAGTGTTGAACTTGAGAAAGAGGATCACCTTCTTTGTTATAATTAATAATCTTTCCTTGGTGTATTATTTAAATTAGGATAAACCAAGATATTCCTCCTTAAGAGGATTATCACACTTGAAACACACTTAATGTGAATGTGGTATTCATAGAATATGAGAGTTACATGCAAACTTCATCACTCATCTTTATTTAAGAGATTCTTCTGCACACATTTTTAATAATATTCTCTCAATGCTCTCATTTCTACTCACATTCTCAACTCTTTCTCTCATTGTTGTAGTGAGCTTCTCGCTCACATTCTCTCTATTTTTCCAGGTTTTTTTGCCTCATCCATATTAGATACACAAGGGGTTTTTCTTAGTTTTTCCCTTTCAAACTCATTGTCTCATTGTGTTGATCTTGGAGCATCTCTATGGTTTTAGTGATTGATCTTGAAGCTATCCCTCACTCTTTGTGGTTATGGTAAAATACTTCTTGTTTGCTTCACTCTCTTGGATTCTTTTCTAAGCTCTTTTTCATTTTCGTACATTTCTTACATGGTATTAGAGTTAGCTAAATCCTTGTTTTGAGTGTTGCATGAAGGTGTATAGAAGAAAATATGGATAGGTTTTAGAACAATTGAGATTTTCTCATAAAAGTGTCCCTATGCACATATTATCCACTTACATTTAATTGTAATTGATAAGGGGTGTAAATCTGGAAATGTTTGCAAAGAATAATGGAGTAAAATACATACCTATGAAAAATAATATGCTTAAAACCTCATCAACCGGTCTCAAAAAATTTTGATTTTTGTGATCTTGAACCGAAACTGCAAGATCTACAAAACCCAGAAATCATTTTACATTTTGACATAGTTTTGATTTGTACCCTCAAGTCAATCTCGACCTTGACCCAGAATTTCCAATTTTGACCTAGGGAAAAATTGACCTCTGATTCTGACCTAGGGAAGAATCAACCTCTGATTCTGACCTTGAACAGAATGTCAACCTTGACCCTGAAATGTCACCCTTGACCCCAAAATTTTGACCTTGACCTACACAGCTCCAACAGAAAATCTGTTCACAGATCCTGAAAGTTCTCCAAAAAGGGTATCCAGATCTGCCCTTTAATTCGCTGTCCCAAACCTGTACTTGCAATAAAAATGGTTTTTTTTTGTTTTTGGGAAGGGTTTACCTTGGTCAAATCCTAGTTTTGGGATTAACCTTATAATCAAATTGAAATTGCATAATTAAACAAAGTAAATAAACAAATTCACCTTGCTTGTATAGAAGCCCTTGTGGTGGATTCCAATCCTTGGATCTACAAGTATGTATGCACCAAATGGATGTAGAATGTAGAATTTAGGATGCCTCAAATCAATTGCATGTATATCTTCAACACCATTCTTGAATGTATCTTGAAATAGGAAGAATCTTGGAGGAATGTGGATGGAGAAATCTTCAACAAGAGAGCTCCATAGAGCTTTGAATCCTTCAATGGCTACCAATGGATCTCCTTGATGAATTGGATGCTTGAATGCTTGTGATTAGAGGCTTGCTTCAAATCTTTCTCCTTAGCTTTCACTTAGTTGATCCTTATCAAGTCTTAGAGAAAATGAGAGGAGAAAGCTTCCTTATATATGAATCTAGGGCACAATCTTCTAGAGAGGCCTACATAGGAGAATTAAATTCCCATTAGAAATATATCCATAGAAGAGGACCTATATTAAATATAATTTAAGAGTCATCATTTTAGAACCCAAAATAGCCAAATTAAAAGTGGGAATTAAATCTTTCTGAAGCCTGACATCTGGAAACCCTAAAAACTTGAAATCTGGACTTTGGACCAGAAAAAGGTCAATTCTGACCTAGGTCAAGGTTGAGGTTGACCTTGACCTAGGTTAGGGTCAAGGTTGACCTTGACCCAGAAGGTTGACCTTGACCCTGAAGTCAAGAACTTCAAATCTGTAGATCAGGGTGCTAGAAATAGGATGGAAAAAGTGGGAAATGGGGCAGAATAGGGGAAAAAGCTAGATCCAAGTCAAAGACCCATTCAAGGCACTTGACATGACCCCAAACCACTTACTCGAAAGGATAAAATAGTCTACGATGGAAGTGCTTCCATTTTCTAACTATACATTTAGCCCCCGCTTTAGCAAGAGTATGGACTCAATGCAAACTCTTGTTAAAGGAGATCATGAAGAAAAGATAATCTTATTGAAATCAAAAGGGACAAAGGAATCCTCAAGTCCCCAGGAACTTAAGTCTTTATCAACCATAACATCATGATAAGAGAGACATCACCGGTCAAAGAGAAAAATAGAGAGGGTGTGATTATCTCACCCAGTAAGATGTGTGTATCTCATTGTGAATCACAAAAAGGATAGGATGGCCCACCAAGAAAGCACTTGATAGTCACCCCATAAATTTTTACCCCTTCTAGCGGATTTGTGCATGTATGTAGTGCATCTTATGATGGATTTTATGAAGTACCCATGGAGCCATATCCTCATATCATAATGGAATACATTTGTAACATTTAAATATCTCTTCAGGATTTAGCAACTTCTATGCGTTATCTTCCGAGGGTTTAGCATATTGAATTGTAATTGAATGTGTATCTCTTTAGGATTTAGCAACTTATGTGTGTTACCTTCAGAAGATTTAGCATGCTTCAAAACAAAAAGTTAGAACAAAAATACAATAATATAGAACAAGGGAGGTTGTGTATATGCCCCCTCCTTAAGGTGGCAAAAAAATACTATTTTGACATGTTAAGGAGAAAAAAGAACAAGGGTAAAGCCTGTTAGCACTTTTTCTTGTACCACAACCTTAAAATGACAGTATACTGGTTATACTTGAATGAAAACTCCTTTATGACAAGAGAAAGGCTAATTGCTAAGGACTGGATAAGGTCCTTCTTCGTTTT
>MU224840.1:301913-312741 GCA_018584345.1 Thuja plicata | reverse complement strand
ATGACATCATGCCTGCACATTCTGCACATTGTACCTTTCCAAAAGGTACGCACCTTTTCTTTCAAAGTTTTTTTTAAAAAAACTTTACAAAAGCTTTTTAGAAACTTTAGAAAAAGGTATATTTTTTGATTTTTTTGAAAAAAACTTTGTAAAAAAACAAATTTTTTTTTTTTTTTTCTAATTTTTTTGATTTTTTGATTTTTTTGAACGTTTTTCACCTCGAAATTTGAGCCGTACGACTTGGGAGAGAGAAATTTTTTCCCAGAGGCTACTGTGGCCAAAAATGACAAAATTTATATGAAAATTAACTCTCCCGGGCCTTTTGAGCGCGATGGTGGTGTCCATTTTAGCTCAAAGTGCTTTAGAAAAAAGTGTCTCTTCCAGAATGAAGAAGAAACCCCAGAAAAGCTGTGGTTTTTTCCCTCGAATCAAAACTTCACAAACCCCAGACCAGGCAGCAACAGTGTGGCTCTGATACCATGTAGGATTTGAGAAATACAAATTCATAGAATGCCAAGAATACCTGCATGCAAATAACCTGTTACAAGAGAGAAGCAGAAGGAGGAAAAAGCAGAACTCATAAGTTACTCAAAATGTGAGAGCAAAATTATAATCTGAATTAATGAAAAAAGAATTACAAGGTTCAACCTATAAAGGTGAACAAAACCCTAAAGCCTNAAAAAGCTAGGTTGCACATTAATAATTAATAAAAGAATTAATTATTAATGCACCTAAGAGAAAGCTTAAGCACTAAAGAGTAATAACTTAATTAATTAAATCAACATGATTTAATTAATAAGCAAACTAATGATTACTCTATTAGGATCTACTAAAGGTTATAGAGTTTATGATACTATTACTAACAAGGTGCATATTGCAAGAGATGTTGTTATTGCAAAAAATGAAGTACATGATTGTTCCAAGGTCAAAGATGATGAAATTAAAGGAGGCACTATTGAAATCATGGAGGAAAAACCTCTTATCCTAAACCCTAATCCTAATGCACCTATTTCTATTCCTACTAGTCTTATGATGATGATGGTAAGAATATATCTACTCCTAGTGATAATTTTTCTCATGATGGTGATAATTTTGTTCATGATGATAATGATATATTTACTCCTCATAGTGATAATTTTGTTCATGATGAAAATGATACTGATAATCCATAAAAGGATCATATGTTATCATTAGTATATAAGCAGACAGTTTTGGTCAATCGGTCATGATCATCGAGCAACAACACTCATCGAATGTAGTGATCACCAAAATGTTATGATCACTGAGCGACAACACTCACCGAGCGCAGTGATCACTAAGATGTTTTGAACACTAAGTGATAGCACAATCACCGAGCAGTATATCAACCAAGAAATCTACAAAGACATCACCGAGCACCAGTATACAAAGATATTACCGAGCACCAATCTACACCGAGAGAGAACATTTCACTGAAAAAGTAGATCTCACCTACACGTCATCTAAAACACTTTAATCTTTAAAACAATTGTTTGCTTAGTTGTATAACCATTTTTTGTGGATCAAGAAAAGAGTTAATTGTGGATGTAATTAGTTAATTGATTGTATTCATGCAAACTAGGATATCAAGGTCAAGTTGTAAACCTTTGATCTTAGATTTTTTCAAGAAAAGTGTGAAACCTAATTAGGTCAAATCTTTTGTATATAGATGTAATAATCAATCAAGAATATATTTATTGTAGCCGCCAAGGATATCTATGGATCAGACAGAGAGTTTCATGCAAAAGGATAGATAAATGAGTATTCAGTATATAAAGAACTATATACAAGGATACCAAGAAGAATAGAGGTATTATCCATCACAGTAAGGTGATATATATTTTATGTACTTAATGGATCTGTAATCATAAATTTGAGATTGCATCAATCAGGTCATATATTTTTTTACTCTCTAACAATTTTAGCAAACAACTAAATCCTTTCACAAGGTGGACTTAATAGTCTTTTTGTAAATCTCTTAACCGACTGCACACATACATTGTCTTGCTAAATTCTCTTTATCAAGTAGATTTAACAAGTCTGAGATGTTACTCCTAACAGAGTAAGATCATCATAAGTGATCACAAATTTTAGCCCTAATAGGCATCTTTCATTCTGTAGATAGTGAAGCTTTGTGGGTTTCATCCCCACCACAGTTTTTACCTTCTAACAAGGGTTTGTGCATGAACAAATACTTGTGTCATGTGTAAATGAGTTTCAATGTTTGTTTACATGCATTTAAATTTATGCTATGATATTGCATGCATGAAGTAGAAAATCTACAGTGGTCGGTTATGCAAGTAATAAGTACTAAGGTTTAATTTGTAAAAGTTTTTAAGGGTACTGATTCACCCCTTCCCTCTCAGTACACACCCTTTCATTATTCCAACAATTGGTATTAGAGCTAGTTCTCTTATTTGGAAAAGTTTAATCACTTGAGAGAAAAGATCTTACACTGGAAAGGTATAAGCTTGATAAAAATATTGAGAATCAGAAGTTGCAAATACAAATTTTCTTTGAGCAATACAAAGAGGAAAGAAACAAACTGAAAGAGTTATTGACTGAAAGAAAATTCATGGCATATCACTACAATGAAATTGACTATCATGAAGAAGAGATACCTGACCTATTTTATTCATCTGGATCTGGATCTGGTAGTATATCTGACACATCTGGAGGAACCATTGTAGATCTAAATGAAATAAATCAATATCTGACTGAACAAGTGAAAGTACTGTAGATCGGTCAAGAGACACAAACGGTAAGAATGATTGATGTTATGAATAATGCAAGACAAGTTGAACAAGAAATAACTTTGGCTATTGATGATAGGAGAAAGATTACTGAAAATTTGCAAGAGAAAAAATCTGAGATACAAAGACTTACTGAACATCACCTTGAGATCACCAATCAAATAGTTCTTATAAGTCATGAGGCCAACTGAATGAACGTGGAACTTGCTAGAAAATTGGAAGTTATTGGTGAACTAAAAGAAGAAAATGAGAAACTGAAGCATGAAGTGAAGATTCAACAACAACACAATGATATGATCAAGAAAGATGAAGAAAGTACAAAAAGAATGGATGAATTTCTGAATGGACAAAGAAGACTCAACAACAATACTAGTTTAGGGTATACCGAGCATGAAGAATCATCAAACCGAGATGATCAAAGGAATGTCTACACAAATCCAAGACCAAAGGAGTGTTCATGTAATCACTTTGGAAAATTGGGCCACACATCAAATGTTTGCAAGAGCAAAGAGAAAGGTATTCCTAAAACTACTTCTACATTCATAGGTAATTGTTATAACTATAAAAAGCATAGACACAAAGTGCATGAATGCAAATCTAAGCTTAAAAAACCAAAGAAGAAATCTTGCATGGATAAACATTGTCCTACTTACAGTTCATGCATGGCCACACATTTCATGAATGCAAGAAAAAGATAAAGCAAGTCTAGAAACCAAAAAACAAGAAAATGTATATCAACCAAATCGAGTCAGTAATACATATGTTTGGGATTACAACACTTGGGTAAATTATACAGCATGTGGTAGATATGGACATATAGTTGCTAGCTGTATGAGGAAATGGATAAGAAGATCTAGAAACTAGACTAACCCTGGAATGACATGCTTACACTATCATAAGGTCAGACACTTAAGTAAGGACTGCAGAGACCAAGTGATAGAGTCAAACACTTTTGCAAATGGAAATACTATTGAAGACATCATGAGAATGAGAAATCAAATGTGGAGGAAATATTCAAACAATGATAATATTGGACCAAGCACTACAGTTGGTGACACCTCATCCAATGGATAAGGTGATTCCACCACCCCACCTAAGCAATACATGTAAGTATGGAACTGCACTCTACAAAGTTGTATTTTACATTAGTTCCTATATTCATTGAGAATATGCCAAATTAGAATGAATGAAGATGCACTATGGTACTGCATATTATGTTTTCATGTGAATCTAGTTTGGTTGGTCAATATGAACCGAGCATAAACTGCATGTCGGTGAACATATGAAAGACAACCGAGTCGACACTATGTACCAAGCATTGTATACTCATCGAGTTGAAGACTTTGGTGTGTTGACCAAGCATCTCCATTTTTCTGACCGAGTGATAGGTGAAGAATTTAATGTGTCACTTAGGGTATTTTTCTATAAAAATGGCAATGTGAACTCATTCATTCACCCAGTGTTAAAAAGAAAATTGCAGAGAAAAGAAGAGTGATTCAGAGTGACTACATTGTAGAGAGATTCACAACACTTTCAAAGCTACTCCAACAGATTTCAAGAATTCACAACAAACATCCAGTGAGTATCTAAATTCACTGAGTTAATAGGTTATTTGCGAAGAAGCCCTAAATTAATGAACAATGGCAACCACTTCATGAACCTCAAAGATCAAGATGGAAAAGGACAATAAGGTCATTTTAATAAAGAACTCGACCTGTGAGGATCCTAACTACAAGTTTTTCCCTGAGGTTGTTGCTCAATCTGATGACCAAGGAGCATTTTCCTAGGGTTTTACTGGTTGAAGACATGCGTACATACATTCACTGAAAGGTTGTATAGATTGGAGACTTTGAGATTGAGGAAGCTTATCAGAAGCTATGCAAGGATGGCAATCTAAGGGAAAACTACAAGCACATTGAAGTGAAAGGGTTAACCAATGCCCTACTATTCCCAAAATATTTCAAAATGGAATGGATTCACATTATGCTCAGCCAAGTGCATGATAGAAAGATGTGGTTAAATGAACCCAAGCTAATCACAAAGGATGTGATTCACGTAGTGACTGGATACCCTATAACTAAGAAAGAAAAATCCCTAAGACACCTTGGACACCCTGAGATTGAAAATTTAACTTGAGCCGAGTGGGACGACAGAGGTTTGAAAAACCAATTCAATCACTGACCCTAAAATGAAATTTGGTGCGTATGTGATTGGATATAAAATCTTTCAAGCCATAAGAATGAACAATGTTGCTTGTGGAGCAATCGAAACTGCATACAAAATAGTGAAGAAGGGACTGCAACTTGGTCTAGCCGAGCTGCTACTGAAACAAATTGAAGAGAACATGAGAACAATTAGATTAGCTTGATCTAATACATGTAATTTTGGTTCCCTATGGATGTGCACATTCTTTTACTTACAAAATTTCTTTCCTCCCATCGGTAATGTCACTTGGGACACCAACTGACCTATCAAAACACATATTAGTGATTACATTAAATCACTAGGAGATAATTTCATACCTCTATTTGATGCCTACTTTACATCATTCAAGAATAGGATGTAGAAGAGAATGAGAATCCCTGCCCAGTTAGTTGATAAATACAAGGATGAGATATGCTTTGTAGTTGACACCGACACAACACTCATCAAACCTGCCAACCCAAGAACAACATGTTTACCACCATTAGACTATGAAATTGACATAGATCTAGCTACAAGAGATATTGAATCCCTGCTGAATGAACTAGTTGACAAATCTTTAAGAAAATTTGGCACATATGAGGAAGCCAAGTCAAGAATTAAGACTGGTCTAGAATTCAAGAAAATAGGAAGGAATAAAACATGAATGGTGAATTCACTTCAAAAGAAACTTTTGGTAACTGATGAAGAGTTGGAACAATTAGTAGAAATTACTAAGGAACAGAAACGCGTCAGTGAAAGTAAAGAGTTAAGTGATTCAGAGTCTACTGAATCAGATGTAGAGCCACCACAAGCCAATAAAACAAAAGTTACTAAAGTAACAACTGCATCTGGAACATGGAGCAAAAAAACAAAGGTAAACTCACCACCCTTAAAGAAAGGCACTATAAGAACATATCACAAAAGAAATGTAGAATCAACCGAGCAACCAGTGCCATGTCGACAACAAAAGAAATATGTAAGAGGAAAATAAGACAAGGATGATACTAAAGTAGATGAAAGAGAACAAATAATCCAAGCAGAAAAGGAAAAAATACCAAAGAAAATTGGTGAAATTTCAGAGTCAATCGTCAAAATAGGTAGTCTACAACATCATAAGATTAGAAAATGGGGAACTCTATCTACCAAGAATAAGGAAAAAATAGAAGAGGTCCTCATTAAGATGATGGTTGCTTACAAATATGTACCTATACAATTTGGCAATCATATTCCACAAGAGGTACATGGAAATATATCAGCTAGAAGGACATATGCATTGCATATAGAGAAATAGATGAGAGAGAGATCCCTAGTTATATTCATGCCCAATTCCATAGTTGACTAAATTGACTCGGCCACGAAGGAGCATGCCAATAATTTTTTTGGAAAATCCAGAGGATACAAAGTATTGCAGAACAAGTTAGAAGATATTGACATAGAGAGAAATAAGATTTGGACTCAAATATTTAACCCACTTGAGAAAGTATTGGCTATAACTGAGACTTCTCACACCAAGGAGAAGGAAGCCATACTGAGCCCCGAACACATATTCATCAACAACACCGAGGATGTCAATCCTATTGACTTAACCACAAAAGAAAGTAAGGTCACAGATGATATTCCTGATATATTAAAATCATTAGGGAAACACTAGTCATTACTATAGAAGATATCACTCATGGTGATCCTAATGATGATGCCAAGGCTGATGAGGATGTCACTAATGCCACTAAGCCAATAAATGAATAGAACACTACTGATATTGCACAAGCACTTGTACCAAGTAATATTCCTTACTTGATGCAAGCAATCAATATAATGACTAAATCACAGTAGACACCACCTAAGACTGAAGAAAACATACCAATGGAAAAAGGTGATGAACACGGGGAGAAGACAGACACTAGAGGAAAGCACAAACCAAGTGATGCACCCACCGGGAATACTGGAGAGGCAGAAAAGGCTGTAGGTCAAGAAACATTTGAAGTAGAGATGTCTACAACTGACCAACAGGTACTGATCGAGCACCCTATCCAAGGAACCACACCTCCCAAGAAATCAACAAAAAAAATTGAGCAACAAAAGGCTCTTGCTATAGTACCTCATTCCCCTACTTCAAGAAAGATTCAGAGGAAGAAGAAGAACAAGAAAGGAATAAAATCCCCAGTCACACTCGATGAGATCATAGACATACCCGAATATGATCCAAAAATACTTGGTCCCAAGTTCCTGACGAGATATGGGGAGCTATGCAAAAGGAAAGCAATACATAACAAGCTCAGAATGGAACACAGAAATTCACAAGTCATGGAAAAAACAAAGGAGATTCTATTATGAGTAGTGTCTGACACCAAGATTGATCAAACTACACCCATTATTGATCAACTTGCCATTCTGACCGAGGAAATCACAACACAGAATGTAGATGCCAAGAAGGACATTGAGGAACAAGAAGAAGAGAAGTGTCAATACAAATTCACCTAGAAGACCAACCAAGAAGTGACAGAGAATAAGGTGAAACTTTCTGAACTAGTAGCTACATTAGAACGTATTATTTTAGAAATAGTTACCTTAGTTCAAAATTTGTGCACACTAGAGCACTTCACTACCGAGCATAGTGAACAGATAGCTAAGATAGATGAAAATATAAAATCTAGTGCACTAAGTCTATCCTAGAGGATCTTGTTTCTCATAAAGGGATTGATCTTAGAAGATCATCCTATCTTGATTGTCATAATGTTATCCCTCATAGAACAATCAAGGATGCACAATTGAATCCCTTTAAACAAAAATCCTTCTTGAATCATATATTCTGCAAACTTAGTGTGATATCTATCTCCTAGTTCCAAACACACTTGGTAAATTTATTTGAAGTCTGCATCATTTGGGTACATATCCTTGAGGACAGAGATACCTACACTTTCCAAGGCTACTTCTTGTATAGCCAAATTCCTTCTACTCAAAACATCAGCTACCTTCTTAGCTACTCTCTTTTTAAGCTTTATGGTGAAAGTGAATGATTGCAAGTACTCCATCCACTTAAGGTGTCTATGGTTTAATTTATCCTGCCTGTTAAGAAAACTCAAAGCATGATTGTCAACAAATACAAAAAATTCTTATGGCAATAAGTAATACCTCTACTTTCTCAGTGATTGGACCATAGTATACATTTCCAAATCATAAGTAGAGTACTTCTACTTAGCTTCATTAATATTTTCACTGAAAAATGCCACAGGGATCCCTTCTTGACTGAGAACACCCCCAATGGCTCTCTTACTAGTGTCACATTCAATGGTGAACACCTTGTGAAAATCAGGGAGTGTTAAGATGGGTTGTTGAGAGACTCTTGTATTCAAATATTCAAAGCACTTGTCTGCAGCATCAGTCCATACAAACTTTCATTTCCATCCCCCTTTGATAGTGTCTATCATTGGTGCACTCACCCCACTGAAATTCTTCACAAATTTCCTATAGAAGCTAGCTAGTCCATGGAAACTTTTGACTTCACTGAAAGATTTTGGAGTGGGCCAATTCAGTATGGCTTCTACCTTGGAAGGATCCATTTTCAAATTTCCTTTGGAGATGACAAAGCCAAGAAATATAAGTTCCTCTTGCATAAATACACATTTTCCAAATTTATCCTCAACTTTTCTTCATGTAGCCTCTTCATTACCATATCTAAATGGACCAAATGCTCTTCTTTATCTTTGCTAAAGATCAATATATCATCTAAATAAACTACAAAGTGGTTTATGAAAGGTTTAAGGACCTCATTCATTAATCTCATAAAAGTAATAGGAGAATTGGAGAGGCCAAAAGGCATCACTACCCATTCAAACAACCCCTCATTGGTTTTGAAAGTTGTCTTCCACTCATCCCCTTCTCTGATCCTAATTTGATGATACCCACTCTTTAGATCAATCTTTGAGTAGTATTTTTCTCCTCCTAGGCAGTCCATGAGATCTTGTATCCTTGGCATAGGAAACCTATATCTAATGGTTATCCTATTGATGGCCCTAGATTCATTACATAGCCTCCACGTGCCCTCTTTGTTAGGTTCTAGGACTGCAGGGACTGCACAAGGGCTTATGCTCTTCCTAATGAAGCCTTTTCCCATCAACTCTTGAATCTGTCTTGCAACTTCTGCATTTTGGTCAAGGGTCAGTTTGTAAGCAGCCTTATTTAGCAAGGTAGAACCAGGCATGAGGTCTATGTAGTGGCTAATATCCCTCTGTGGTTGTAAAACATCAGTACTCTTGTCTGCAACTATCCCTTTATATTTGTTCAACAAATCTGCTACTTCCTTGGGGCCAACACTTCTCTGAGGTTCTTGACCTTTTGGTGTCTTCTTAGGCTCTATTTTGGGCTTTACTATGATGGAAAAAAAGGTGCACCTCTCTCCTTAAGAACTTTCAAAAATTCCTTCTCTCCCACTAAGGTAATACTGTTTGTTAAGGCTTTGTCTTTCTTAGAATCAAGGAGAGGTGTCATAGTGTAACTAATCCCATTCTTAGTCAAAGTATACACATTTTTATTCCCCCCATGTTGGGCATCAACATCATATTGCAAAGGTCTCCCTAGGAGAAGATGACATGCATCCATATCCACAAATTCACACAAAACTTTATCTTTATATTCTCCTACTTGAAATTCTACCCAACATTGTTCATCTACTAAAGCTTATTGATCCTTATTATGCCAAGATACTTTATAGGGGCTTGGGTGGGGAATTTTCTATTGGCAAGTTGACAATCTGAATGTATATGACTTATTTTGTGTTTTCATTATGGCAACAAAGTCATATGAAGTTTTGTCAAGTAAACTTGGAAGACAAAAATGGCTAAGTATAGAAGACAAAACAGAACAGAGTTATGCAGTCGATCAGAGCACCAACACACATGTGTAAGATCAAATTAGGATATTCATGTTCATACTTAAGCTCTATGATATGTTTTTATGTTTACCTATACATGCATGGTATGGAATGACAGTACGGAAAAGTTACAGAAAGATTAAGTGCACTAACAGTTCAAAGAACAGAGTATGGAACCGACCTCAGTTTTTGGATTAGCGTATAATATTTTTTTTTGTAAAGGCTATGCACCTATTGTAATAATTTAGTAACTATGTCTTAAACATTATTGTAAACATGCTTAAGCCATTTTTTTTGGAAGCGTTGTGTATAATCTTTTTGGGTCGACTAAGGTCTTATTTTTGGTCGCGTCTAATGAGTATGTATATATACTTAATATGCATTCTTGTAATAAGTGTAAGAGTTGAGAATATGTAGAGCAGAGACAATGAAGAGTAGTATGAACTAATAAGCATTAGATGAAGTCTTTTAAGAGATCAAAGCATCAGCGCATAAAAGGAACTGATCAAACAGTCGTGTCACTTCAGCAGTTCAAATTTTAGATATAGTGCATCTCTATCTTCAAGAGGTTGTAGCCTTCTTTAATTGAGTAGTGAGCTCTTGGATAGTGAGTCCTCACCCCTAAAAAGGTTTTTTTAAAGACTCCTAACAGGGTCAAACCCTTAACCAGGTCATTGTACTTATATTGTAAAGACTTCTCCTAACAACGCAAAGGAACTTTAACAGGTTCATTATACTAGTACAATCATTTGTGGGTATTAATTCCCACCAGGGTTTTCCTTTGATCAAGGTTTCCCCGTAAACATATATGGTGTTATGAGTTATTGTATTATGCTTCATATGTTGTCTATTTTATTTATGATTCAAATTTCTGAAATAGAATAATTAGTTAAACACTTATTCACCCCCCCCCCCTCTCTTAGTGTTTCCAACAATTGGTATCAAAGCTCTAGTCCTCTGAAATAAAGTTTAACCACTTGAGGAGATCATGGATTCAGTAGAA
>MU224840.1:277636-301863 GCA_018584345.1 Thuja plicata | reverse complement strand
ATGGCTCCCAAATGCTTATCAAGAAATTAAGAAAAGATTTGAAAGATTGCTCCACAAATGATTTGGGAAAAATGGTCAAGAAACTGAATGAAGAGAACATGTCTTTAAAAGATAAGATTGAAGATCTAAATGAACAACTTACAAATAGCCTAACAGCTATTGAAGAAAAGAAAAAAGAGATTAAACAATTAGATGATGAACTTATCCAAGCAAACATGAAAATCTTGGAGTTAGAAAACATCAAGAAAAAGATGGAATCTGAATTAACAGAAGCAAAAGACAAGATTAATAAACTACACACAAGTTCTGATCTAATTCAATCACAGATTTACATGCAAAAGATAAAAGGTGATACTACTGGTGTTGGATACAGTGTAGCTCAAATTGAGATCAATTCGATGCAAGAAAGAAAGAAAGCTCAAACAGAATCTGCAGAAGCAAAGAAAATTAAATATCTTGAAGAGGCTAAAGCAGAACCACCCAAAGATGAACACAAGGTAGTTAACCATACTTTTTATGCCTTTAACAAGCATGGAAACTTGGAAATATATTGTAAAGAGGTAAGACCTTTCAATGGTTATTGTTACTCATGTAATAAGTTTGGTCACAGGGCTATACATTGCAGAACAAGTCAAAGAAATCAGTCACAACAGAACCAAAGAAATATGACTCAATATAATCAGAAAAATCAACTTCAAAGAAACTTGCAGAACATTATATGTCAGATATGTAATTACAATGGACACTCAGCCAAGCAGTACAGTATGATGAATAATAACATCATACCTCCTATCATTTTTCACTCATGTGGCAAAGCTGAACACATCTCAAGGTTTTGCAGGTCAAGAGCACAGAGACAAGAGAATCCTAAATAGTCACTATTTGAAGAATCAGGAGAAGTTAAGTTTGTACAAGCTAAAGCTGATTCAGATAAAATTTGGGTTGAAGTAAAGAAGGATAATGAAGAGAAAAAAGTAGTAGATGCATCCATAGTGGACACACCTTCTACTTTTGGTTAGTTGACCCTCATGGTCTTAAGGGGAGCTATTCTAGCTCTAAACCCCTACGCGGCTGGTATACTCACCTCCGAGTATGCGCCTATGGATTCATGTATTTGGTGACAAATTGGGGAAGTATGCATGGACGCATAGCTTGAACAATGACAAAATAAAATATTGAAATTCTCTATGCAAACTGCTTTACGACAACAAGCATTAAATGCAATAATCCTTTATATAAGATTGTAAAAGATCTTTAATCCTCACTTTGCATTCAAGATTGAACACTTAGAGAGCACATGAGATCTTAGCTTAAAATCAATAAAGGTTAACGATTTGGTTGGTTGGTGAACGGATTGAAGTTGAAACAGAACCCTAACAGTCGTGTCATTTTAGAATTGCAGTGAAACCCTATTTAATCAATCAACAAGTAAGTATGGAAACCCCTATAGTATTTGACATTGCTGAAAGGAAGAGATTCATGTTTAAGAAGCATCCATTCAAGTCTATACTAGATGATGTAGAAGGGGAATTTTCCAAGACTCCGCTAGGAGTCATGCATGTAGAAGACATACACGCATACATCTATTGAAAGAAGGAAACCATTGGGGATAACATCATAGCAACTCTTATGGCTTCGATGATGAAACCAGTCTATTCATTCAAAGATGAATACATGCATCTCACTGACAACCCTATCTTTGAGTATTCTAATGTGCATGAGTTATATGAGCCAGAATGGGTTAAAATCCTACTGAGCAGGATACATGATGACCTATATTGGATTGGTGAAGTTCCTGTTTGTATTACTACAGACATAATTCATGATATGATTGGACTTCCTAAAAATGGGCCAGTTCTTCCCACTGGTAAGGATGTGAGGAAGCAGTTTGAACAAGCATGCTTATCCAGGAGTGATAGGTGCGGAATGACTGTTGATCCCATTAAGGAAAATGACATCAAATTGGTCACTATGATACTAGGTTATAAGTTCCAGCATGCAAGCAAACTGAATAGTGTATCTGCAGCTATTTTCCTAGCAGCAATAAAGATGGTAAAGGATAATACTCAGTACAATCTATGTGAGATATTGCACGCAAATCTAATTGAAAACATTAGGGCTATCAAGCATGACAAGAGAAAGATATTCAAATCTGGCTCTTTGATCATCTATCTATACTTTCACATTCTTGGTAAAGTTGCTAATCTTTACCTAGACAAGAGTAAACCTACCATGTCACAAATTTCATTAAAGGCTACATCAGAGAGTAGTGCTAAGGACTCTATGGATATGGAGATAAAAACATTCAGGATCAAAATGCAGAAGAGGTTCATATTATCAGAGAATATAGTTGAGAAATACAAAGACACCATATGCTTCATGGTGGAAACTAGCTATACTTGCATGGAGGCAGTTGAGCCTAGAACAAAATAGATTCACTCACTTGGATATGAAGTTGAAGAACAAGTTTTGGAAGGATATGCACAAGTCTTCTTATCTGCGCATAAGGACCCTAATGAACCTAGATGGGGTACTTACAAAGAAAAGACAAATCAAGTTGATTATGTCTTATACAGTGCAGACAATAAAAGAAAGGCATCAAGGATTACATATAACATCCTAAGAGTTCATCGTGTCACTCAAGAAGACCTAGATAAGGCTAGGGAAGCTAAGATTGCAAAAGAACTTGAGAAAAGTGTTGCAGAGGTGAAAATGGAAAAATCTGATGATATCCCCAAGAAGAAGATGAAGAAACCTGATGAAGGAACATCTGCACCCTCAACTACTATTGACTTGGAATAATCTCCACCATCAGTACCAAGTAAGTTGACTAGAAGGAGGAATCAAGTTCCCACAGGTCACCCATCCTCAAGGAAAACATGGAGCAAGGTAAAGAACACTCAGGCCCCTCCTAAGGTAGGATTTAGACCTAGTATAACAGTCCTTAAGAACATAATTGTTAATGAAGGAAGACTAGAATCTATCAACAATGTCTATGACAAATACCAAGAGATAGACACATCAGAAATTCATTCTATGATTATCTCTCACATGATCAAGTTTAAGAGGACAGTATTGGAGCTTAAAACAACCATACCAGACAAAGTATGGAACATAATTGATGTATTGAAAAGGCAAGAAATTGAAGAAGATATGAGGATTAGAGAAGAAACATTAGACAGTCTTCTCCCTATTTTCTCAAATGATGAAAAAGCTATACTGCTGGATTTGGTAAAACCTCATCTCAGAACCAAAACAAGAATACTTCATATCATGAACAAAGAGTATGAACTGGTTGGTGAAAAGACTCAGAAATATTTTGAGTGATTATTTCTGGATAGAAATATGTATCCATCAATGGTGCCTACAGCAAAGATGACTCCATTCCCTCCCAAACAAGATAAAGAACCATTGATTCAAAGTATGCCTATGATAGGTCCACAAGATTCAACGCCCATTGTTTCAACACCTTCTGATACAGTCAAAAATTTAGAAGAAACTATTGTGATTGATGATGTTAAGCTATCCTTGACCACTTCTGACAATTACATGGACAAAGTTGAAAAAGCATTTGTCAGCACTGAGGAGAGAGAGAAGGTATGCACTGTTAACACTTCCTTACAACAAGATGAAGTTCCAAACAAAGATTCAACAGATTTGAATAATGAGGAAGACAATGAAACACCAGTTATGGATATCCCAGTAAAAAGTGAATGTATGGATACTAGTCAGAATACTATATTCACCCCATCCATTCAACCATCAACTTCATTGTTGTCAAGTTTAACTCCTGACTCAACAAGTCTAGATGCATGGGGAGAAGAAGACTTGATCAAGATCAGTGTCCTAGTCATGGAAAAAACCAAAGAGAAACAAGTTATGAGAAACCCTCTCTTTTTGGAGTCAATGAACATTCTGAATGACCTAGTTCCTGCAGACAAGAAAGTGGCTAAAATTTAGTCAGTTGATGATGTAGATAGCATCCTAACAAGCTTCAAGGCACACTTCACAATTTTAGTAGACTTAGCTACTAGAACTGCAGAGGAAGAGTATAAAAAGGAAAGATTGAATGAATTGGTAAAGAATTTTTCCTTAGATTTAAATTCATTGAAGACTAGTCAGACAATATTGAAAGAGTTGGCATCAAAAGGCAGAAAGGTAATAAAAAATTGCATTGACAGAGGCAAACTCACCTCTGAGCACATCAAGAAGATAGAAGAGGTAGATATCTTGGTTGATAACATAAGACAATCAGTTGAAACATCATCCCAAGACATCAACATCTACAACAATATCTATCAAGGTCAGATAGACAAGATATAAAAAGCTAAAATGGAGATCAGTAAGATAAGGATTAGGCAGACTCAACTGAGAAATGCACTTGCGCCCTCATTAGCAGTTCTGAATGAGAACATCAAACAGATTGATGCAACCATTTCCACCTATGATCAAGGACCCTGCATGGATCTGACAAAGATGGAGAAGCTTAAATATGCCTTATGCGCCCATCTTCAGACAGTTGATGCACTAAAAGCATTCTGGAAGCAAGAGATCAAAAATCTGCAGATTGCTTATCTAGATGTGTACATGGAGTAAGTATCTAGAGACTTACAATTTTGACACCTTTTCCATTAATGTCAAAGGGGGAGTAAATATGTATGTATATAAGGAGAATGTTATATAGCCAAAGTTATGTAGAAAGTTTTTGTTAAGTCAAAGTCTAAGCAAGTTGGCCACATTCCTTTGTTTCCATTAATAACAAAGGGGGAGATTGTTGGCAAGTTGACAATCTGAATGTATATGACTTATTTTGTGTTGTCATTATGGAAACAAAGTCATATGAAGTTTTTTCAAGTAAACTTGGAAGACAAAAATGGCTAAGTATAAGAAGACATAATAGAATAGAGTTATGCAGTCGAACAGAGCACCAACGCACGTGCATAAGATTGAATCAGGATATCCGTATTCATACTTAAGCTCTATGATGTGTTTTTTGTTTACCCTATACACGCATGGTATGGAAAAGTTACAGGAAGATTAAGTGCACTAACAGTTTAGAGAACAAAGTATGGAACCGACCTTAGTTTTTGGATTAGCATATAATATTTTGTTTTGTAAAGGCTATGCACCTATTGTAATAAGTTAGTAACTATGTCTTAAACATTACTGTAAAAATGCTTAAGCCAATTTGTTTGGAAGCGTTGTGTATAAAGTTTTTGGGCCGACTAAGGTCTTGTTTTCAGTCGCATCTATTGAGTATGTATATATACTTAATATGCATTCTTGTAATAAGTGTAAGAGTTGAGAATATGCAGAGCAGAGATAATGAAGAGCAGTATGAACTAATTAGTATGAGATAAAGTCTTTTAAGAGATCAAAGTATCAGCATATAAAAGGAACTTCTTAGACAGTCGTGTCACTTCAGCAGTTCAAATTTCAGATATAGTGCATATCTATCTTCAAGAGGTTGTAGCCTTCTTTAATTGAGTAGTGAGCTCTTGGACAGTGATTCCATACCCCTAACAGGGTTTTTTTAAAGACTCCTAACAAGGTTAGACCCTTAACCAAGTCATTGTACTTACATTGTAAAGACTGCTCCTAACAGGGCAAAGGAACTTTAACAGGTTCATTATACTAGTACAATCATTTGTGGGTATTAATTCCCACCGAGGTTTTCCTCTGATCAAGGTTTCCCTGTAAACATATCTGGTGTTATGAGATATTGTGTTATGCTTCATATGTTGTCTATTTTATTTATGATTCAAATTGCTGAAATAGAATAATTAGTTAAACATTGATTCACCCCCCCACTCTTAGTGTTTCCAACATTTTCTTCAAAACAATCTTATCTATCATTGCATTAGAAACTAAATTCTCTGTGGAACTAGAATCAAAAATAACTTTGCAAATCTTAACAAGTTCCTTGCAGTGAGTTCTGAATAGACTCTTTCTTTATGGGGGCTCCTTGGGAGTTGGCATCTTTAGGAGTGTCCTATTGAACATTATCCATTCTCCTTGCTCGAGGTCTGCAAGTCTAGATGTAGTGATGTGGTAGGAGGTCATGCTTTGACAGTTCTCATCTTGAGTGAGTTGGACTCTTCTATCTCCTCCAGATGTACCAGCCTTGTTTGGACATCTAAAAGATTGGTGACCAATCTGATTGCAGGAAAAACACTTCCCAATGAATGTGGAGTTGCTTCTACCTCCTGACCTTCCTCTGCTACTGCCTCTACCCCCTCTGAAATTACCTCTATTATTCTTCTCTTTATCATACTCTTGGTGATTGGATTCTCCTTATGGTCTTGGAGATGATCCTCTTCCTTGAAACCTTCCCCTACCTCTGAAACCATTTCCTCTTCCTATAATATTCTATTCTCCTCTCCTTTTTTTTCTTCAATCGTCATATCCATCTGATAGCATTGGTGTATAGACTGTGGACAAAACAAACTTAGTTCATCCTGGATACTGTACTTGAGCCCATTCATGTATCTAGAAAGTTTTTGTTTCTCACTTTCAGGGGCCTTAGCGTTCATGGAGATCTTGTGGAATTCATCAGTGTAAGATCCCACATCAAGATCCTTTTGCTTCAAATTCTATAACTTCTTTTGTAGGGTTACTTCATAGTCTTTAGGAATAAATTGCTTCCTAATTTATCTTAACATCTTCTTCCATGTGGTTATAGGGTCCTTTTCTTTCTCTACCCTATCCCTTTGTAGGAAGTTCCAACAACTTAGTGCAGGTCCGTTCATTTTGGACTTGGAAATCTTTGTTCTTTGTGAGATGGGGATATCCTCACATTCAATATATTTTTCTAGGGCTTCCACCCAATCCATGAATTCCTCAGAGTCCATCTTACCCATAAACATTGGTAGGTCTGGTTTGTTATCTCTCCTACCCACTCTCTCCAAAGCTTCTAAGATTCTTTTCTCTTCTAGTACCTTTTTCTTCTCTTCATCTTTCTCCTCTTCTTCTTCTTATTGGTCTAACTATGAGTCATCCCCATTAGTCCTACTTGTCTGAGAATTCTTCAATTTCTCTATTTCTGCTTCCATCTTCTTTTTCTTAGCTGCCTTCTCCCTCACAATCTTGGCTAGCTCCATGTTAGTATCACTCATAGGGATATCTACCTCAATATCATCAGTATTCTTTGTCATTCTTATTCCCAAGAGATTTTCTAAGCTCTGATACAACCTAATGTAGAGGTGACAACAAGAAGTGGAGTCTTCCTCCTTTGTCTTCAATAAGTCACCCAAGTCAATTTGGGTTTTCCTAGGATCCTAGATCCTTTCCCACACAATGTCTTATACCTATCCAAGGTGGTAGAACCAAATTCCAACCTTTCCCAATCGGATACAATCCAATTCAATTTCTTACACTTTTGAGCTTTAGGGACACTAGCCCTATTTTAGGCCTCAACCTTGAAGTCTTCACCAGTGACTTCACCAACTCAAACTAGCTATTTGGACACCTTCCTTATGTCCTAAGAACCAAGAATCACCCTTTGGTTTAGCCCTCTAACTTCTATACAATACCTATCTAGGACTGTCCTAGAATTCCTTGTCGTACTATCCAGGAGGTTTTTCCAACTTAAATTTCCCTCCTGATAACCTTTTAGAAAACTAAGGGTATATTTAGATACCATTTATGAAGTTATTTCAGACCCCAAACCCTTGAAGTTCAACTCCACTCCAGCAACCCCTAACTCTCACCAAGTTCACAGACCTAATAGGCCTAATTAGGCTTGGATTTCAAGGTAAGTACTAAAAATTAGGTGTATGGGATTAAAAAAGTGCTCTAGATGTCTTCAAATAACTCCCTACAACTCAAATCCACTCCTAATTCACTCAACCAATCTTTTTAACAAACATAATACTTCTTTCTTCTTCATTCTAGGCTGAATACATTGAGATATTTAGCCTAGGGCTTGATGCATGAGGGCCTTTCCCTTCGAGCCATTTCCTGAGCTTGCATAATTATTAAATATGTTATCCTAACTTTAATTTTCCAAGATCTTAGAGAAATCCACCAGTTAGAATGCAAGTTAGGACTCCATTTGTAAACTATGCTCCAAATAGACCCCTTCCTAGACTGCTTTTTGGAAACTTCAAATAAAACTTATCAAATAAAAACTAAATGAATTCAAATCAATGTCAGAGTGATAATAACAAAAAATAAATTAAAGGCATCAACTTGGTTTTTCAAACTCACACCTTACACGGTCGTACAACTCAGAAATGCTCACAAAACCACTTCATATTCCATTTCTCATGCATTAGAATTACATCCCAGAACTTCTAACCATGTTGGTTCGAAGTAAGAACTTAAGAACACATCAAATGTGAAGTTGGATCAATCAAAAATGCCCTGTGACTATTGGGCTACCATCTTGCAACTCTCAAGCAACTTTTGGAAGTTGCATGAGCAACTTTTTGACAACTTTTGCAACATTTGGCAAAACTTGTCTTTTTGCACTCGATGAACTTGGGAATGAATCCAAAACTATCTAAATGACATAAAATGCTAAGAATAACATAAATCCAAGTAATTTTCCACTAAGGACTCTAAAACACAAAACATGCTTAAAGATACATAAGCCTAACTAGATGATCCAAATGGACTAAGGCATCTCTAGGCTCATAAGGTTGCCTAAGAGATCCTTGAACATACACACATGGATCCCAAAACCAAAATAGAATGATCTTATAAAATCAATCCCTTTATGATAAACAAGATCTTCTAGGATCAAAATAGAGACATATGTGGGTGCACTGCACCATAGGCGGAGTCATTGTAAAGGTAAAATACTTGGTGTATATACCTTACATATCAGTTTTTGATACTAATGACAAAGGGGAGATTGATAATCATAAAGGATCAGAAGTTTTCATTAGTATATAAGTAGACAATTTTGGTCAATTGGTCATGATCACCGAGCGACAACACTCACCAAGTGCAGTGATCACCGAAAGGTTATGATCGCTGAGTGACAACACTCACCGAGTGTAGTGATCACTAAGATGTTTTAAACACCGAGTGATAGCACAATCACCGAGAAGTATATCAACCGAGCAATCTATGAAGACATCACTGAGCACTAGTATACGAAGATATCACCGAGCATTATTCTACACTGAAAGACAACATTTCACCGAAAAAAGCGGATCTCACCTACACGTCAACTAAAGCACTTTAATCTTTAAAAGAACTTTTTTCTTAGCTAGATAACCATTTTTTGGATCAAGAAAAGAATTAATTATGGATGTAATTAGCTAAATTATTGTTTTCATGCAAACTAGGAGATCAATGTCAATTTGTAAACCTTTGATCTTAGAGTCTTTCAAGAAAAGCGTGAAACCTAATTAGGTCAAATATTTTGTATATAGATGTAATAATCAATCAAGAATGGATTGATTGTAGTCGCCAAGGATATCTATGGATCAAATAGAGCGTTTCAGGCACAAGGATAGATAAAGGAGAATTCAGTTTATACAGAACTACATACAAGGCTACCGAGAAGAACAAAGGTATTATCCATCACAATAAGGTGACATATATTTTGTGTACTTAATGGATCTGTAATCAACAATTTGAGATTGTAGCAATCAGGTCATATATTTTGTTACTCTCTAACAATTGCAGCAAACAATGAAATCCTTTCACAAGGTGGACTTAACAGTCTTTTTGTGAATCTCTTAACCGAGTCCACACATACATTGTGTTGCTAAAATATCTTTATTGAGTAGACTTAAAAAGTCTGACATATTACTCCTAACAGAGTAAGATCATCAAAAGTGATCACAACTTGTAGCCCTAACAGGAACCTTCCATTCTGCAGATAGTGAAGCTTTGTGGGTTTCATCCCCACTGCATTTTTTACCTTCTAACAAGGGTTTGTGCGTGATCAAATACTTGTGTCATGTGTAAATGAGTTTCATGAACATTTCAATGTTTGTTTACATGCATTTACATTTATGCTATGATATTGCATGCATGAAGTAGAAAAGCTACAGTGGTTGGTTATGCAAGTAATAAGTACTAAGGTTTAATTTGTAAATTTTTTTAAGGGTATTGATTCACCCCTCCCCTCTCAATACACACCCTTCTATTATTCCAACAATGTTTACTCCTCATAGTGATATTTTCGTTACTTCTAAAAGAAATCCTAAATGGTTTAAAGATTTACTTAATGAAGGTGATGATTATATTACTAGAATGGGTAGACTTAGACCTAGGAGAATTAATTATTGCAATTATGCTTTCATGTCTTCTCTTATGAATTCTAAAGATCCTCAAACTTTTTCTCAAGCTAAAAATCAACCCCATTGGCAAACTGCTATGCAAGAGGAATATCAAACTTTAATTTCTAATAATACTTGGGATTTAGTTACTTTACCTCATGGTAAAAATCTAGTTTCATGTAAATGTTTATATTAAACTAAGTTGAATGCAAATAATGAAATTACTAAGTTTAAAGCTAGGCTAGTAGCAAGAGGTTTCTCTGAAATTGAAGGATTAGACTATAATGAGACCTTTTTTCCTATTGCAAAAATGTCTACCATTAAAGTAGTTCTAGCTTTAGCTTGTAAAATGAATTGGCCTATTCACCAAATGGATGTTAAGAGTGCTTTTTTAAATGGTGATTTGCATGAAGAAATCTATATGTCTCAACCTCCCGGTTTTATTAAAGATGGTAATGAACATTTAGTATGTAGACTAAAGAAATCTTTTTATGGTTTAAAACAATCTTCTAGAGAGTGGTATTCCAAAATCAACGCTTTCTTTATTTCTCAAGGTTTTGATAGAAGTAAAAATGATCCTAACTTGTATATCAAGCATGGTGAAGATAACATTGTTATTATCATTCTATATATTGATGATTTGATTCTTACTTCTAGTTCTATCCATTTAATTTCTGATATTAAGTTTCAACTTAACAAAAAATTTCAAATGACTGATTTACGACTTCTACATTATTTCTTAGGAATGCAAATTTGGCAAACCCCTAAGGGTATTTTTATTTCACAAAGTAAATATGCTAAATATCTTCTAGATATATTTCATATGAATGATGCTAATCATGTTTCAATTCCATGTGAATTAGGAACTAAGTTAATGATAGATATGGAATCTCCAGTTATAGATGCTACTCCTTATAGACAACTCATAGGAAGTTTAAATTATCTAACTCTCACTAGACCTGATATATCTTTTAGTGTTGGTTTAGTTTCAATATTTATGTCCAAACCTCAACAAACACACGTCAAATTTTATAAAAGAATATTATGATATATTAAAGGTACTCCTAATGTAGGATTATTTTATGATGCAAATTCTGATTTTTCATTAAAAGGTTTTACTGATTCAAATTTAGGTGGAGACCCCAATGATGGGAAATTCACTTGTGGGTATTGTTTCTTTCTTGGTTCGAGTGCTATATCTTGGAAAAGTAAAAAAGATAAATTTGTTTCTCTATGTTCTACTGAAGCTGAATACAAAAGTTGTACTAATTCCTCTAAGGAAGCTTTATGGTTTAGAAGATTACTTGAAGATTTGGGTCTACCTCACCAAGAACCTACACCTTTATATTGTGATAATCAAAGTGCCATATCCTTGGCAAAGAATCTGGTTTTCCATGTAAATTCAAAGCACATTTCTCTCCACCACTACTTCATTAGAGATAAAATTGAAGAAAAGCAAGTGTCCCTCATCTATTGCAAGGGTGAAGATCAAGTTGCGGATATTTTGACAAAGCCTCTTTCTAGAGAAAAATTTCAATTTCATTACAAAAATCTGGGTTTGATACCCATTCATGTAAACACCCCAAGTAAAGATTAAAGGGGGTGTTATAATTAATAATCTTTCCTTGGTGTATTATTTAAATTAGGATAAACCAAGGTATCCTAAATTGTATTTTGTCCTCTAGTCCAAGTGGGAGGACATGTCACATTTTTTATAATTCCTTTTAATAAGAAAATTAGATATTCCTCCTTAAGATGATTCTCACACTTTGCACACACTTAATGTGAATGTCACATTCATAGAACATGCGAGTTACATGAAAAATCCATCACTCATCTCTATTTAAGAGATGCTTCTCCACACACTTTGAATAATGTCATCTCAATGTTATCACTTCTACTCACATTCTCAACTCTTTCTCTCAATGTTGTAATGAGCTTCTTGCTCACATTATCTTTCTTTTTCTAGATTTTTTTGACTCATTCATATTATACACACAAGGGATTTTTCTTAGTTTTCCACTTTCAAAATCATTGTCTCATTGTGTTGATCTTGGAGCATCTCCATGGTTTTGGTGATTGATCTTGAAGCTATCTCTCACTCTTTGTGGTTATGGTAAAATACTTCTTGTTTGTTTCACTCTCCTGGATTCTTTCCTAAGCTCTTTTGCATTTTTGTATATTTCTTACACTTATCCACATTCAGTACCCTTACCGGAAGGTAAGATGTCCAAATGCACATACCTAGTAAGTAAAGGATGCAAACTCATGCATATTATTCTATTTACTTTCCATGCAATAATTCATTAAACAAAAGTGTGGAAATCACACAACAAGTCAACTAGTCAAAATAACTTATGCCTTTTATCATGAAAAATCTCATAATTCTAAAACGAGAACTAAGAAGAGTTACATCATAAGCAATCATATAAAGAGAAGGAGGTGTCGACCATTCTATCAAGAACACTAATAATGTATCTTGACACAAAATAATTTTAGTTCAATTACATCAAGATATGTCGACCTACTTGTCAGACATCAAGTACATCAAATTAATACATCAAGTTCAAATGCCTCAAATATAATTTCACGCAATGCCTCGTGTATAATAACCCATGTGCTAGTAATATCATACTAGGGGCATAAAATGTATTCTTCTCATGGAATCCTTCATCTCATGAATATCCATGCAATTATCATCATAGCATCAAACTTACATCAAATTCATATTGATCAATTTTAATTACTACATGTAATGCATATCTAATATTCACAACCATGTTCATGCTAATTTACTTTGAACATTTCAAAACAGATTTCAAGAAAATATGAATGCCAGAATAAGAATGGTATGTTTTTCGCAATCCACTCCCTTATACATTCTATCAATATTCCATATTGAACGTGATAGAGAACATCACATCACATCACATCACATTACATCACAGGACTAGCAACATAGAACAGACATCCTAGCCACCTCAAGAATATAAGAAATCTCAAAATCAAAGTTCACAAATCTGAATTCAAAATCTCAAAGTTGTGTGCAAAACTAACAGAAATTATGTGAACAAGAACCACATTTGATAGATAAACAAAAAACTTGGTGGCTAGATGGTCACAAGAAAACTTGAAAAATTTCGAGCTAGCCCTCCATCATTTTCAAAGTTCATCAAAGCTAAAAATAAGATAACCAATTGAAAATAAATTCACATATACAAAGTGACTAACACTAGCCACAATGAAGGAGTAGAAGCTACATGACACCTTCCATCCAAGGTGTGCTAAATAATATGACCAAACTCCTGGAAAAAATATATCTCAGAGTTTACATCACCATATAATAACACATGTCATTGGTTCATGCAACTTAAACTTGATAATTTTATCTTTTTCTTTTTTCAATATAATGCAAGGCAAAAAGCAACAGGTAAATACATTCAAATTTTTTTCATAAATTTCCTTTTAATACATGACATGCTAGGTTCTTTTCCCAAGAATCTCATGAAGGTCTAGTATCATAAGTATTTTCTCAAATGATCTATCCCAGCATTTATTTTTCTTTTTTCCTTGCATCACACATGTAAAATGCATCACTTTCACAATATACTACATTTTTTTCATCATTTATCACAAGCCAAGTTTTAATTTTGGCAAACACTCATATCCTTAGTGTAAAAGACATTAATAAATCAACCACACAATAAATCATAGAGATTTACCTTCTTTCTTGCTTCATGCATGTAGAAAAATAGGCATATAACTTTAAGTGCATCACTCACATGATATATTTCACACTTCCCACATATTTTATAATTATGCAATTTTAGGTACAACATAATTGCACCAATCTATGGTACATGGTTAATCAAGCATTTTATAAATATTTCCATCTTTTACAGTTTTAAGGATCAAGCAAGGACAACAAAGAAGCCTCACACACACATAAGAGGTAATGTCCTGAAAGTGATTATTTGCACTTCTATAACTCAAGGCAAGACACATCTTTACCCTTCCTGTCAAGATTTAACCAAATCTCAAAGACTCTCTTCTCCATTATTCTAGTTGGTCCACATTATTCACTATCAACTAAATGAGCTAACACATACTCACATACTCTAAACACTACCCGACTTGAGGTTTGTGCGACCAATGGTCACAACTAAGCATCGCGAACTCAAGGCTCTAGAGTGGAACCCAAACCTCTAATACCATATGTAAGGACTGCATTTTTGACAACATATGCCACATAAGCAATGTACAAAAGACAAGGGTGTCAGTTAACTAATTCAAGAGCAAAATCTACTTATCAACAAGTCAACATAATTTTCCATTTTAATTCCATAAAAATAATACAGGGATTGACCAACATGTCAAATATAATAAGCGAATACATGAGTACAAAACAAGGAAGAGGTGATGACCAAAATCATCGAATGCACCTTCAACATATAATCATGAGATATTACATCAAATCAATAACAATTTTGACAAACAATTGAAAATAATAGCTAATGACCTGTGAAGAATTCGATCAATCCATTGAAGTACATCAGTAACAAGATCTCAAGATATTTACACCAACTTGTCAAAAACATCAATATATGCCAAATAAGAATAGACCAAAATAAGAACTTAATTTACGTATGTCACATGATTTGTACAGGAGTCATTGAATAAACTAACATAAGTATGCACATATACAATATCCCACTAATTTGATTACAAGGAATCATAATGCACCAACATGAAGACCTTTTTGTCATGGACTCCAAACACCTATTTCATACAAAACATTAAGGGAGAGAATATTGTAGAGTGTGTTTCCACCCAACCACAAAGCAGTTACGTTTCCCCACAATCTTTCATGACATGAAAGATACCCAACCCAGCTTGAGGAAGACTAACAATGTAAAACTAATAAGAGTAATGAAATTTGTGCAATGATCAAATCATAACTATAACAAAAAAATTAGGAGAACACATTATGCACAATCCAATAGAAACAACAACCCTTGCTTGATCTTCGAAAACTTTTTTAGATCCTTCTCGATCATTCTTATTTACAGAAGTAAACATTTCACAAAACAATTCCAACAAGGAGGAAAAACACTAGGGTACATCCACACATCATTTCTTCAAGTAAAGAGTATCTCAGTCACATAATGCATCATTATAATAAAATTTCCATTGGTGCATGTGAAAAATTAATAGTGGTTGACTATAGCATCTTATAAGAAACTAAATGGACTTCCCTTGCATATCTATCTAGTATTTAAATACACACATCATCCAAGTTGTCACACAGTTAATCTAGTAACCATTCACTAGGCTATCAATGGAACAACATAAAGGCATACAAAGGTGTAGAAGAGCAATCAGGCGTTCTTCATAGAAATGGTACTTGTTGATATCTCACAAGGATCCATATCTTTCCAAACAACTAATTAAGTCAAATTATATAGTAAATTTAACAAGAACAATTTTTTATTTACAATACAGATTTATGACATTAAGTTAGTTTTCATAAATACCATCAAGTAAGACCTTTAGGTAATTACTCTCCATTTCAATAATTCTTCTCCACTACTAGTCCCTTTCCAATGACATTTGTTGTTTAGTAGTATTTAATGAGAAATTTCACTTCAGAATTAGAATTATTTGTAATATTCAGTGAAAATTTATTGTTAAAACAACCTTTAGTAATATATTCAAACATACACACATATGTCTTCATAAAACTACATTCATGTTTGACAACTTAATTTGTAATGAAGTTGTGATATGAGACCAGGAATATCCTAGTTACTTATCCGAGCTCCTAAATCATGGTGAGTGGTGACAATGAGAAAAACAACTTTGGGCCTCCCAAACATAAATTATCAAAATTGCATTGGGTTCCTCTGGGATTATTTTTTTCCACCCCTTAAAGAATGTTCCTGCAAGACTATCTTCCAAAGGCAACATGGGAGAACCATGTGTAAGAAAATATGTATTCATCCCTCATTTTGTCTTATCGCCGAGGCCTTCTTCAGATCTAAAACCTCTAATTACGACCACGTTCTTGTTGATTTGTGCCTTGTATAATTAGTAGGTACCGCAGAAATAATGCAATATGATAAGATAAGATAAAAATTTAACATCTACGAGGCTAAACATATCCTATAAAAGAGTTAGGCAACTTAAGCAGACTTTACTAGGGCACTAGCATGAATTTATAGCTAACTACAAAGGCTCATAGGTGAATCAAACCTTCATTTCAATGAACATTCACTTCATTTCACATATGACTATTCATAAGTGTTGCTTTCAAACTTATAAATGTAAAAGCTTCTGGATAGATTGATTTCTTAATGTTTCAAGTTCCATTTTTGGTTTGGCGTGAAGTAGGAGGGATTCAAAACAAGATGTGTTTGTCTAATGTTGAATGAGGTCAGAGCCTTAGATTCCAGGCAACAACACAAAAACCCAGTTGTCTTTCCCATTGTTTGACAGATTAAGAGAGCTTTCAAAGGCTACAGATTCCTTGGCCACAATGCTGGAATCGAGGGAATATTGACAACCCATCATGTAATTTTCCACGAATGCCTCACATTCCCAAGGAATCTTTTTCCAGTTGCGCACATTTGGCTGATTTATAACAGAACATGGATGTCCATCCAAGAAAATGTATGACAGAGTTTCACAATACTCGATTTATGTAGAGGATAAACAAGGCTCACAAACTGTTTGAAAAAAATGCCTCAAATCGAGACACACCCAAAATAGAGGCATAAACAATGCACAGGAGTCGTTAAAGAAAATGTCACGCCCTGCCAGGGAACCGGAAGGATAACAAAAGATTTCTGAGATAAACAATTATATACATGTTTTTCTCTTTTTTTAAACAAACTTTAACAAGAGGTTCCATGCAATAACTTGAGATATTTAAGGTTTAGCACTTAGGTCCACCTTAGGTTCCTAACGAAGAATACTAACAAATAAATCTAATACCATAGAAAGATGTTTTGATCTACATAATTTTAGATTTATTGCATTCTATAAAATAGATGATTTAAAGGAGTCTTATAAATTGTTTCATTCATAAATTAACTTTAATATTTGAGAGCTTTTCATATGCCCAAATTAAAATTTAAGAGAACATTTACTTTGAGGTACTTTATCCATACAAGTAATCCATTTATAAGCTCAAGTAATAATAAGAAATTTATAATGTTAACATGTCGAGTTACTCGTCTTTTAACCAATTTATGTCATCGCATTAAAAACTAATACATCATGAATCTTAGAAGTTACATAAACATAAAACATTTCCTTAATTGCCAAATACATACTTTAAATAGAGAGATTCTACTCCCTTTTCTTTTTCCCTAAAGCTATCCATCCCATTACATCCATTTTGGAGTACATCAAAGATTGATTGCATTCATCTCCCTTCAGGAGGTTACATAACATCATAAAGAATACATTACATTTATCGCATATGACAATTTCAAAGAAGAGTCTTCATCTATAAATTTGGAGAAAGCATAAACAAGGGTCTTCCACATCACTCTGAGCAATACCTTGATAAAGAAATATTAACCACCCAACCACGTGGATCCCAAAAAGGTCCACCCCGCATGCTAGGAGATAAATACCAACGTCCTGTTAGGAATAACAGTCCACCAAAACAACTGAGAGGGGGGTGAATCAATTGTGAGACAGATTATTAAACATTAAACTTTATAAACCAAAACATTAATCCAAATGATAACACATTAAATGCCAACACAATAACACAATCCTTTGTTGTTGAGGAAACCCTGTTAAAGGTAAAACCCCGGTGGGAATTAGCACCCACAAATAATGTATTAAGAGTATAGTATCCATGTTAAAAGATTTAGCCATGTTAGGAGCTTATTACAGTATTATAGTACATAGTCCCTGTTAAAGGACAAACCCTATTAAGATTCAAGAACAATAGTGGGCTCACTACCCAGGCACGCTGCCTAAAGAAGGTTAATGCCACCCTCAAGGACTTACAGTCAGAAATACAAATGTATATAGAAAATATACACTCCAGTAAACTGTCTGATAGCAACTGTCTTTGCTTGGTCAGTTCCAATGAAGTAAAATAATCACATCATTTGTTCGACATCCAGAAGAAAATCAAGCTCGTAGCTTCCACACTTCTCTGTATCTATTAATCACCTTCTCTTCATACATACATCTTTTCAAAAGAAAATATCTCTCATATATACCCTATTACAATAATTGATTAGGTTGACAAATTAAGCTTTCACAATATACAAATAATTATTTAACTCCTTGCTAAGATACACACGGTACCTATAACAAGTATACATCAATTGCAATACATCAGATATAATCCAAGATCTGTAATCCACGCTCGCAATCCACAATACACGCTACATCTCTGAAGTCGGTCCCAAATAGGTCTCCTCCAGAATACACGCCACGAATGATGTCACCAACAATCATATGACTTGCGACCCATAACAAACATTCCTTAACATGTCTTTTGTCATCCCTTAAGCTTGCATAACCTAAATCATCATCACCTGTAAGATATACTCAAAACACAGAGACTAGATCTGTCAATCATCACTATCATAGTCTAGTACCCAGTCTTCACTAGAACATATGTAACTCATCCAGTATGCAATATTAAGCCAAGAAACCTTATAAATAAGATCAACATACATCATACTTCTGTCAGTCATCATACAACAGTAATAACCAGTCTGTTCTTCCTCCATATAAATATATATTGACATATCAGTGACAAAACATGAATGCCAACAACATCAGTAGGATCCAATTCCAACATCATCCAGCAATCTCCCCCTTTGGAATTGATGGCAACATATAGAAAAAAATTTCAACCCAAAAGTAAACTCTCTCAATACAATCTTCTCAATATCCTCAACACAACTCTCCCTAAAATAGTAGGCATTTTCTCATAGAATCTCTCCCCCTTTGACAACAATGGCAAAGGGTGCCATAACGCTTCTTCATTCTTCTGCAAGGTGTAAATTTTTCAAATCTTCATGTCTATAACAACCAGGTGCAAAATCACCCAAATATGTTTTGTAGTGTTCCTATGATCACTCCCCCTAAGGAGTAGATCTATACATCAAGTCTAAAAAATGATATAGCTTTGAAAGCCACTGGACTGATGCATTCCTACATTAATTAATTATCATAGGGAGGGGTTCTCACACCAAGCATGCTTTTGAGATACTCAAAAGCATCTTTTGGCAAAGGTTTTGTAAATATATCTTTTATTTGTTCCTTTGTGCTAACATACAATCTGATCTCTTTCTCTACTACCTTGTCTCTCAAGAAATGATACTTTATAGAAATATGTTTAGTCTTTGAATGCATTACAGGATTCTTCGACATATTCATTGTGCTAGTGTTATCATAATGGATAACCACTGACTCTTCAAAAATTATTCCAATGTCCTTCAACATTTGTTTCATCCAAAGAATTTGTGTACAATTTATAGTAGTAGCAACATACTTAAATTCAACCGTAGATTGATCTATACAATCCTGCTTCTTACTTAACCATGAAACCAACCCTTTTCCAAGGAAAAATGCTCCTCTACTTGTACTCTTTCTATCATCCACACTACCTGCCCAATCAACATCAGTATAAGCAGAGAATCATGATCGCAACTTCCACACTTCTCTTTCTCTAGCAATCACCTTCTCTTCATACATACATCTTTTCAAAAGAAAAGATCTCTCATATATACCCTATTACAATAACTGATTAGGTCAGCCAATTAAGCTTCCCCAATATACAAATAATTATTTAACCCCTTTCTAAGATACACACAGTACCTATAACAAGTATACATCAATTATAATACATCAGATATAATCCAAGTTTCATAATCCACACTCACAATCCACAATACACGCTACATCTCTGAAGTCAGACCCAAATAGGTCTCCTCCAGAATACACGCCATAGCTAATGTCACCAACAATCATATGACTTGAAACCCATAAAAAACATTCCTTAACATGTCTTATGTCATCCCTTAAGCTCACATAACCTTAATCGTCATCGCCTATAAGATATACTCAAAACATAGAGACTCGCTCTGTCAATCATCACTATCATAGTCTAGTAACCAGTCTTCACCAAAACATCTATAACTCATCCAATATGAAATATAAATCCAAGAGAACTTAGAAATAAGATCAACATACATCCTTCTACATATCCCCATCTTCACTCATTATAATTCATATGTACAGTATCCGTACACTTCTGTCAGTCATCATACAACAGTAATAACCAATTTGTTCTTTCTCCACAGAAACATATGTTAACATCAGTGACAAAACATGAATGCCAAAAACATTCATAGTATCCAATTCCAACATAATCCAACAAATTCATGCGAAAAGGAAGTAACTAGGATACTCCTAAGGTAGTGATAACCTTTCCCTGAAATACACCAAATTGAAAGAGCACAAGAACACCAAAACCCCATAGGAAAAACCAACTTGGTAGGAACCCTAAGCTACATTCTAGGTGAGATTCATCACATAGCTCTTATCCCTTAGGTCATCTTGGTATGAGTCACACTAGGTCCTAACCCCCAAGAAGGCACATGCGGAACTGAACACCTCTCATGAAGACAAGGTTGTCCGATTGTGCCAACATACAGGCACCTTCTCCCACTCCCATCCTTAACCTTTATGAGCACTAATGGCATGGGCAAGGCATTTATTTATTTTATTTACTGTGTATTACCATCCTAATTAGTTTATTATATTTTTTCACTTGATTAAGACAACTCCACAGTGGGTTTCCCTGGTACTAGCCACTTAGGGCCCTGAACCCTCACTAAGAGCCACTCCCCTAGTGTACTTAGGTTTCCTAACCCCTCCAAACATCAAGAGAACATAAGATACACATAATATAGAAGACATGAAGGCATACAAGTGCTGCAACATTAAATAGGAAAGGTTTGGGAAACACTTGTTACCCATATCCACTGAACAACCCTAATCTGGTCTCCCAAATGATCCAAAATGATAAAGCGGGAATAAAAAATGCACCAGACATACTAAAACTAGAGAAATAAGTGATCCCAAAAGTAAACCACCAAATTGGGTCAGCCACAGGTCAACATGGAACCCTAAACCACTCATAACCCCAAAAAAACCAGCCTTGGTGAAGTCTTACACAGTTGGTCACTGCTACAGCGCAGTTGGGCCAGAAGCTGTGCATTTGGGGCCTCAAGTTGTGCAATTGGGATGCCTTGCACACTTGGGCATGCCTCTTGCACACTTTTTCATGTGACTTGCATAGTTGGATCCCAGAACTACGCAGTTGGACAGAGATAGTGCATGACAAAGGTAGTGAGTTGTATTTTGACTTTATGGGTAAAACTGGGAATGATGGGGGCTTGGGAAGTAGAATTGGAGGAAGACCCCGTTGAGATCTCCTTGTTTCCCTTCTAAAATACCCTTCAAACCCATTTTTATCTTAATATAGATCTATCCAACTCATGGAGATCTGACGTAGGATGGAAAGAAGACATGAAGCAAATAACACAAGATATCCATCGAATTGTACCTACTCATGCCTGAAGGTTCCTAAAGGCTTATAAGCATCCTATAACCCATCAAAAGGGATCTAAAAAGGAAAAACCAGAATATCTGAGCAACATATGAGGTGACAATAACTCATACAGAAAGAATAATCCACATAGCTACAATACAAACATCAAGCATCCTTCATAAGAACATTTTCCAACAATGAGACACAAAACATATAATGAAAATATAAATGTAACACCACACCCATAAGTTTTATATGAAACAGAGAAGGAAGAACCACAATAATGCATACACACAATAGCATAGTAAACACATATGAAGTATCTCCTTCTAGGATAGTTCCTACCTAGGGTCCTATAGAGAAACCGTTGAGGGTGAAGTCCTAGATCACTCCAGCCAACTCTCTAAACTCTTTGAGGATCCACAATCACAACTCTCCTCCAAATATAACCACAATATTCCACAATGAAGATACATGAATAATACAATGATTCCTACCAAATATCCTAATAGTGTTTGCTAAAAACTTCTATTCTTTTCTTTCTTTCTAACCTCCCCTTTCTCTTCCAAAACTCTTCCCATAAATATCTTATAGGAGTGGTGCACGGGAAAATTCCAACTAATGCAACCATTCGTAACCAAAGGTTGGTTAATAGTTTAGGATAATATTAGTTTGATATAATTTTTATTCCCTAGTTGCTGATTATTTACATAGATATTTTAATATTTATTACCTTACTTATTTAATTTACTTTTAAGGAAGATTAAATTTAATTTCTCCTAACATACAATATATTTACTATCATATACATTATATTCTAATTACCCTACACCTCATGGTAATTATTTACAAATTAATAATTACTTTAGTATTCCCTTATAATATTTATAACATCATTGCTTCATATTTAGATATACACATAACTATTTAATTCCTTTACTTGTATATGTACATGTAAACACATGCATATGTGTGCACCCATATGCCTATGTGTACATATACCTATATAATTATTATTATTATAATTTAGAAAATATCAATCTATGAATATATTCACAAAAATTATTATAAGGTAATTTTATTCCATATAGCTTACTAATGTCGATAATCTTATAATACTTCCTCTAGAAGAAATAGAATTATCAATCGCATAAACCAGTACTCAACAAGTCCAAGGGCCAATAACTCCAAACAAAATCAAATTAAAGCAATAGAGCTAAATAGATAACATAAGACAAAATCATCAATCCAAAAGAACATATGCAGGACTAACTCAGGAGTACCCAACCCAAGAGCAATGGATCATAAACAATTGACCAAGGGTAGGTTTAATTCTCTTAGTAACTTGGTACTATCTCCATAACAACAGCAACAACGATCAAGGATTTAGAGGGCACGCTCAGACCTGTGAAGCCACGTGGAGTCGATGTATGATACATGTAATCCTACATCACCAAGAAGAAATACATGTGCATATATATATATATATATATATATACATATAAAAGAAGACATTTTTAGATAAATGACCGGAATCGATACATCGTGTGGACATCAGCTAGGTGAGTAACTATGACTTCATCCTGAATTATGAAAACACATCATATACATAACTATACATAAAGCATGTAGTGTCATCATAATGAAGGTTAGGATCCTAATCATTGGGTTAGTTTTTTTTTTAATAAAAAAATAAAAAGACATGCATTTCTTAATTTCATAACTGAAGATAACAATAATCATAAATGAATACATCAAAATATCTGATAAGCATATCATCATATAGGTCTATCTAAATGAAACATAATCATAAGCATATAGTCCATCCATGTTAATGTAAAACATGTCCAATCAAGGAATAAAAATCATAGTCATCTAAGAGGGCATTACATCCTCCCCCCCCCAAGATTAGGTTTACTCCTGGAAGCCTACAAACAGATAAGGATAAGCATCTCAAAGTCTAATAGCATCCTCCCAGGTTGTTGAGGCCTCATCATTAGGGTCCAATTGGACCCTTTCCTGGTCTATAGTGCTACCCTAAGGGTCAGGGTCCGCTGCTGTAGAATACATATGGGCTCCAAAGATAGCTTCCCTTCCGCTACCTGTAAATCATTCCAATCCAGCACATGGGTCAAATCAAGAATGTATCTTCTAAGAACTGAAACATGAAATACATCATGGATACGAGTGAGGCTGGGCAGCAAGGCAAGTCAATAAGAAATGGGTTCTATCCTCTCTAGGACCTCAAAAGAACCAACAAACTGAGGTGCTGATGAAGGGTGCTCCCCTTAATGCCACAAACACATAACAAAAATAGAGAAGCAACAACAATTTGCAAGAACAGAAAATGGGCTTCTTATTATCTCCACAAATGTGGAATTACAAACTTTTAGAAT